>PVIU01003682.1:0-129830 GCA_004026605.1 Ondatra zibethicus
GCCCCCTGGTATCCATCTGTTCTGTCTGTGTGTGTCTAACAAAGCGCTTCCATCAGTCTTTATTGAACAGCGCAGAAAGCATCACTGGGGAAGGAATAGGATGCTTTATAGTGATCGCTGACATAGTTTTACCAGGGATCAGGTCTCTGGTTCCAACTGGCCCAGACAACAGACAGCGATCATTGTTTATCAATTAATATCCACAAATGATGGCTTTCAACCTTTATCACAGATTTTAGGGAGTGGCTTTCAACCTCTGTATTTGCTACTTTCAGCAAATGATACACACCCATCGTCTGGGGTACGGACATGGACGAGTCCATAACTTAAGATCACAGCTATGCATTAGCTTAGGTTGGAGAAGTTGATGCTATGAAAACCCAAGGCAAGTAAGGTTGATTGTTACATTGTTTCCTAAAGACAGGTTCAACAAAAGGTTTGAGTACACAGCAGTCTTAAATCTTAAGTGACCATGCAGTGGTTAAGGCTGTGAGGTCCAGCAAAAGGTCTGGTCTCTTAGAGTGGAAGAGATATGTTCACAAGATAGTGTTGCGGCAAGCCACGATGGACTATATTCCCTCAGTTGTGAACCAAAACAAGCCCCCACTCCTTAAATTGTTCTTATCAGGAATTTGGCGATGGCCATGAGAAAAGCAACTAATACAATGTCTTTCGGTGCCCTTGCCTTAGCGGGCAAGACCTTTACCACTGAACCATCTCACCCACACTAATCTCGCTCTTTCTTAAACCTGATAGTGATCTGGAAGGGGCAGTGGGCGGGCAGAGTAGCTGAAGTCCACTTACCACAGGCTCTTCAGGGAAGATTGACAAGGCCCCACGGGTGGGGGCCAGGAACACGAGGTGACCCCTGTGGGGTCAGGCGAGACCTGGCAGAGGTGGTCCTATTCAACCCTGTGCAAGATCCACTTCCATTACTCCAACATTGTATTTAGAAGACATTAACCAATTGCACATCCCCGCAGAAAGGGTTGCTGTTAGTGCCACCACACATAGCCACAACCTGCTTGGGCACCGGAAGAGAACTGGGCACAGCACCAGGCCAGGCTAGCATGCTCTTCTATCAGTGATCCTATCAACTCTAATTTATAAAGGAAATATGTGTAATAAATAAAGCAAAGATATTCATTCAGCGACAGGAAACCTGGAGACTGTACTAGACTCTCTGAAGATCTTTTGTAGACCACTGTTGTCCCCTCCTGGTGACTGCTGTCATTGCACCCTGCTGGCTGCAAAGGTCAAAATTCCCAACTGTCACTCCCCAGGCTAGGGTCACAGCCTTCTTTGCACCAGCCTACCACCTATGAAGGGGGGTTTAATTACTACCCAGCCTCCCTTTACCTTCAGACCACAAATTCCCACCGTACAGCAGGTGCTTGCAGGCTTAGGGTCAGACACACCTTCCCCCATTGCCTCCTTGGAACGTATTTGGCTGTTTGCTTCAGCAAGCAGGCGCCTGTCTTATAGAGCACCAGGACCCAAAGGAAATGTTGCCAGAACAAGTACATCACTCACAGAATAAAATCTGTGCTGCTGAGCTGAGCAGCCGAAACACGCCCTCCACCTCCCGCTTCACCCCACCCCACCCCCACTCTGCATGCGCCCAGACCACTGCTGCACCTGGTTTGGGAACCAGGAGAGTGCCTGTGGGGTCGCGGTGTTGCTCTGATATGGCACTGCAGGCCAAAGAGTGCAGAGAGAGACAAGACTTTGTGCCCAGGAAGCAGAGCCTAGCTGAGGACAGAACCCAACAGATGGTTCTTCCTGTCCCATTGATAGATGGAAAGCCAATCCAAAGAAATGACTAAAAGCCGGTTAAGGAGTCTGTCCCACAGTTCTGTGGGCTCACTGAACTCCGCAAATTAGTTCTGGTTTGGGATCTCTCATAAAAGTACTAGAGAGTCCCATCAGTCAGACACCCACAGAACTGATTCCCGCGTCCCCAAAACTCCTCTGTGGGTGGGCATCTCCAGGAACTGCCACTGGCCTTGATGTATAGTATCTCTGTAAATGCAAGCACCAAGAGACCATCCCCTCAGTGAATGCCCAGGACACCCAGGCCAAATGTGGGCATCTCAGTTCACTGGCAAGGAAGACCTCGAAAGGCGGAGTCACTTGTCCTGCATCATCTATCAGTTGGGCGAGTCGCTAAGGCACGGGGGGGGGGGGGTTGGAAACGCACCTCCATCTTTGAATGCACTTGCAGGGCCATGGAAAAAAGGACAGCATTTGCAGTGAGTGGATCCCAGCATGCATCACTTCCCACCTCTCCTCTAAATCACTCTGTGCCCTCTCCAGGACCAATGCCAAGCTGGCTGCAGAAATGTTGTGTACTGTGTCCTGCATCCGGGGCCGTAGCATCATGGAAAACTTGAAGGGTAGGAAGCAGCTACGCCTAGCAGCCATCAAGACGTTCGTAGAGAGTGCCAAGTATGCAGCTGGGGATGGGCTGACAATGTGGGGGTGGGGAGGAAACTGGTGTAGTGCCACAGTGATGCTGTGGGGGCGTTCCTGAGTCCCATGGAGGGAACTGGGTGGTACCAGCAAGCCTTCGGCTACATCCTGTCATGCAGCCGAGCTCACAGACACCAGGACATCCACAGGCAGTACTGGGAGCAACTCAATAGAGCTGTGAGCTAAGCAGGTACCAAGGCTGTCTGGAGGGTCCCTAAGCATACAGGGGCTTAAGTGGCAAGGGGCAGGTAGACTCAGCAAGAACCAGACCAGAGGAGCCCATCACTGCCCTGTAATGCGGGCAGCACCTGACCCATACAATTTGCTAAGGCGGAGATATTGCAGGCTTGCCCTTTCATGGTGCCTGCCATACAGTGCCTAAGCTGTACCATTCTGATTCCACTCCTTCTCTACACAGTCCAGAAACTTCAGGATTGGATATAGCAGGGGAAAGGTGTGGCTAAGTAGCCTGAGCCACCTATGTAACTTTCGATGAGGCATGTCATTTCAGGTATGGGGGCTTGGCAGGCAACAGTTCCCTGGTGATGATGGCAGCCCGGCACTACTGGAACACATGGCTCCCACTTCTGTCCTCACCGGGCAACAGGAAGAAGGCCAAGGGATCCCTCCAGCGAATCATCAACATCATCAACAAGACAGAGAGCAAGAAGCAGGTGCCATAGGGACACAGGCTAGGGTCCTAGGAGGCCTTACCCTCAGGCCTGGCCAGACTCATAGGAAAAGACAACCTCAGCCTGGCTCCCACAGAGGATGACTGCCTTGGAGCATGGCTTGATTGGGACATGGCCCCTGTGGGACACTACTTTCACTAGACACAACTCCCATGGGACATGGCGCCCACAGGCTATGACCCCAACCAGACACGGCCCACATTGGGCATGACCTCTACCAGACAGCTCCTTCAGAACTTCTCCTGCTGAACAGCAGCATTCTCCAGATCCCAGAGAGGTGGGAGGTTCTTGGCCAACCTCAGTGGTGGCCTCTGACCTCCGCTCCCCAGATCCAGAATTCTCTCCCATTCCCTTTGTTTTAAACAACTTTGAAACAACAGATTTCCCCTATTCTCAGTTTGGTTTATTCTTCCCTCTCTGGTTCAGAATTTTCTGTTATCTGGAGAATTAAAGGCAGGTTATTGATTTGAGCTCTTTCTTCTGCATTGACAGGAGTATCACAGCTGTTAGCTTGCCTTGGAGCATGGCTTCCACTATGTCCCATAAGGTTTTATTCTAATATTTTATTCCACTCATTTAGTCTATTTCACACCATTGAAAACAACTAGATCAAGGAGGAAGTAGTCCGTGTGCTCTATATGTGTATATTACGTGTGATGTAGGGGATGTGATAGGTGTGTGTGTTGTGCTGTGATGTGGTATGTGAATGGTACATGTTGGATGTGGTGTGTATTGTATGAAGTGTGGATGGTATGGTGGAGTGTGTGTATGGCATAGTGTTTGATGTATACATATAGTGTGATTTGTGTTGGGTATAACATACATATGTTCATATATGTATGGTTGGTTACAGTTTGGTATGTGTGATGTGGTACATGTGTGATATCATATATGTATGGTTACATAGTATTGTACTATGACGTGTATGGAATGTGTGTAGTATGGTGTATGCACAATGTGGAGTCTTGTGTATAGTTTGAGAGTGTGTGGCATTATGTATGTTTGGAACGGAAGGTTTGGTGTGTACAGTACGTGCATGGTATGGTCTATGTGTAGTGTGGTGTGTATAATATAGCACACAGTGTGTTATGCATGTGCTGTATTGTGTGCATGTGACAAGAATGGTGAATGTGCTTAACATTTTGTGACTTGATAGTTGTAAAATTTTGCTGCAATTTCTGTCTTTTGTTTGATTTACTGATTCTAATGAGGAACAAGGCGGAGGGACACATCAGCCCCCCAGTATGTGCCGTTTGTTTATTTCACTCAAGGAGACAGAGAAGACACTGTTTCTGCACCAGTGGCCAACAGCTGACTTCCAGGGTGGAGGCACAGCACCTGAAGGCCAATTCCTTCCAGGTTGGTAGCTGCAGCACCAGTGGGAAATGGGGAGTTCTGGAAGTTTGAGCATTCCGTGCTTTACATCCTGTGTTCTTGCATGAGGCACCACAGTCATGGCTATGCCCAAGAGTCTATCTGCTTCTCATTTGATGTTTTCCCTTAAGATTCCCATGGAAGCCTATTCTGGAGAGAGAACGCCCAGGGTCCTCCATCCTATCAACATGGAGAGCCTTCACAGGCTAGCCCTTGACTGTGTTGATACACGAGTCTCCTCCTCCTCTTTTTCTTTTTGGTTTTTCAAGACAGGGTTTCTCTGTGTCATCCTGGAAGTCCTGGAACTCACTCTGTAGACCAGGCTGGCCTCAAACTCACAGAGACTTGCCTACTTCTGCCTCCTGAGTGCTGGGATTAAAGGTGTGCGCCACTAATGCTTTATATCATCTTCATCGTATTTTCTACCATAAAACATTTGGAGATGCATTCCTTGGCAAGACAAGGAAAGGGAAACGCTGACCACAGACCAGCAGAACTACATTCAGTACTGTTTCAACTTTTTGAAAAGAATACATTTTCTTCTCATGATACAATTCTCTGTCACTGAGCAGTGGTGGCACATGCCTTTAATTCCAGGACTTAGGAGGCAGAGGCAGGCGGATCTCTGGGTTTGAGGCTAGCCTGGTCTATAGAGCGAGTTCCAGGATAGTCAGGGCTACACAGAAAAACCCTGTCTCAAAACAAACAAAAAAAAAATTAAGAGCCCTATGTATATTTGGCAGTTCTTCAGCACTGTGAAATAGAATAGTGGACCCTACCTTGAACATGTTAGAGTCTTTTCACAGGTAAAATTTATTGAAAATTAGCAAAAGCATTGCCTTGTGTAAATAAGCATAGCGTACTGAACCCCCAGAGTTTAGAATGTGGGCAAACATTTTAAGAAAAGCAATACAGACAGCAGAGTCTGAGAGGAGACTGCCCCAGACTCCAGGGCAATCTGGGGACTAGTGAGGCACTTTGTTCATATGGAACCAGACAGAAGCTGGAAGTCAAACTGCCATCACCCAGGAAACCATCATTAGATAGGTCAGGAATTCCATGTCTTTAAAATTTTCCATTCTGGTGCTGGAGGGGTAGCTCAGCTGTCAAAAACACTCACTTGGTGTTTAAGAGGACCTGGGTTCGATCTCCAGTACCCACACAGTGGTTCACAACCACCTGTAACTCCAGTCATACATGTGGTACACAGACACACGTGCAAACAAAAAACCCATACACATAAACAAAACAAAACAAAACACCACCACTAACAACAACAACAGAAAAAAAAAAAAAAACCCTCCCATTCTGGGCCAGGCATGCTATCACATACCTTTAATCCCAACACTTGGGAGGTAGAAGCAGGCAAATTGCTGTGAGTTAGAGGCCTGCCTGGTCTTTATAGTGAGTTCTAGGCCAGCCAGAGTTATAGTGAAACTTTCAAACAAACGCACAACAAAACCACCTCTGCTCCAAAGGAAAAGCATCAGAAAGTAGCATTGGGCAAGCAGAAATTCTGTAGAAAGAGGCACACTTTCAAACAGATCAAAAAACATCTACAATGATAAGAAAGACAGAAAATTAAGGAATAGCAATGTGAGAATCCTTATAGCCCATGTGACAGTGTGGGAAATCCTATATCCAATGTGGCAGTGTGGGAAATCCTCATATCCAATGTGGCAGCTGTGGGAGGTGGTACCCATCAGCTGCTATTGCTAGCTCTGGCTCAGGGCTCAGCTGTCCCAAGCCTCGCTCCCTTTCCGCAGTCTGGACCCTGAGGCTCGGAACTGAGCCTCCCTGTAAGGACAGCACTGAAAGGCAGTTCACTGTCCCCGCTGCTGGATGGCTGGGAGGTTTGACAAGCTGGGTCTCTGCCCTAAGTCTCTTACACATTCGTTGGTGAAGCATCAGGTGGGCAGGGATAGGTCTATGGTACACTTCAATATGCCAAACAAGGAATCAAGAACAAAAAATGGAGTCTGAGCTATGCAGGAGTAAGAGTGAGCATGTGTATAAGCGTCCCTCCCATTCCAATGCAGCTGGCAGGTTCAGAGCATAAGCTCAAATAATAAAGAAACTGTGAGGTCCCCAAGTACCTGACATTAGCCACTTTTTCCAGCTCACCTTAGGTTTGGGGAAAGCTAGCAAAGCCACCAACTTGAGCAGTGCCTCATGGTGCCATCTCTCAGCCAGCATGTGGCAAGAGCATGGGCGTGTTCAATCCTTTACCCAGCATCCCTATGCAAGAACCTCAGCATGAGAACCATGACAAGAGGAAAAGAAGCACCCTGCTGATCACTGCCAGCCACACCCACCTTCATGCTCAGTGCCAGGGTTGGCCCCGGGGACACGTGACAAACTTGGTGGCAAGGCCTGGCAGGCCTGCCGCCTTCCCTGAACGTTACTGGGAACATGTAATATACAGAGCCAAGAACAGACTTCCATTTCCTCATGGTCATGATGTTTACTTGAGATGAAAAGAAAAGTAACAGGCTTTCTGAGAAGAGAGAGGTCATGGGGACACCTTGGCCCTCAGACCATGTGCTGGGCAACCAAGAGACCCCATGAGAATTAGAGGGAGCTCCTCAAAGCCAATAGACAGAGATAAGTAGAGACCAGAGTGGGCACTTAGAGCTCATTCCTTCAGACAGGGGAGTACCTGAGCCATGGGGGGAGGCAGTGTGCTGCAGGCAGGGGCCACATTGATTTACCACCAGCACTATAGGGCAGCTTCCAGCCCTCTGATACACACCTGCATATGAATGGAAGACTGTGACACGGCTTGTGAGGGAGTAGGGGTGGGGGTAAGAGGTCAGAGGGCATCAAGTCAGTTGGCAAGGAGCTGGCTGCCGAGTCCCCTTGAGACTCCATCTCTTCTTCCCCCCAGGGTCTGAGGACAACCTCACCCTCCGTGCGGTCCTCTATAGCCTGCTCTTCCACAGCCACGCTGACCAGAATGACTGGGAGATGGGCCTTAAGGTGCTGGATGAAGCCGTGCAAGTGCTGCCAAGGACAGCCCACCGCCTGTGAGTGCTCTTTCCCTGAGCCCCCCAGGATGCTCTCTGCACTCCTCAGCGGGGCTTCCCTGTGGCCCTTTCCTCCCCCAGGGAGAACCAAATATACAGCACAAAACCTCAGCTAGGTCCCTATCTGGTTCCATCCCTGCCCACAGGAACATGGGCAGCAGTAGTTCTGTACGTCATATGTCATGTGTATGCAGTAGTTCTGTACGTCATATGTCATGTGTATGCAGTAGTTCTGTAGTCATATGTCATGTGTATGCAGTAGTTCTGTATGTCATATGTCACGTGTATGTTTAACACTTTGTCATCTCAGTTGACCTGTCCTTTCCTATTCTTCAGCTTGATTTTCAAACATATGGTAATTGTGAAGGCCAAACTTGGCCAGAACTTTAGCATGGAAATTCAGAAGTTCAAGGATGAGAGCGAAGACTATTTGGCACACATGTGGTACCGTCTGGCTCAGAACTCAAGGAACATCTGTGGAGAGCTCACCTGTTATCAAAATGCTATCCAGGCACTGCAGGTCTGTGTGGTGTCCACGTTGGTGATGGTGGGAGGATTTGTCTCTTGGTTTCAGAGATAAATCATAGGAAAGCTTCAGAATTAGGAACTTCCTGGGTCAGCTTCAGAGGAAGCCATTGTGTAGCAAGCCCTGGCTGAGGCCGGAGACTCCCTTCTGCTGATCTGCCCCTTTGTCACCCCTCTTGGAAAGGAGAGAGTGGGCAGAGCCCTGAGGTAAAATGCCTGGGCTTCCTGAAGCCTGGAACTGCTGAGCAAACAGGGCTCTGCATGCAGCTGGCTGGGACATGGGGCTCCTTGGAGTCCTGAGTGTGGGACCAATGGTGTCCCGGACCTCTGAATAGAAAGGTTTGGACTGTGAGGAAGCACCTTGAAAGGCTGGTCTGTTTCATAGGCCTCCTAGCATATCCCTGCTGTGAGGTCCTGGGTGCTGCAAGGACCAGGAGCTCTCAGCCAGGGAACCATGTTCATCTCAGGGCACAGGCTGTGTCTTCAGAGACCTGACACTCATGCACGTGGTTAAAGGGAGCCCTGCATTTTGCTCTTGAAGACCAAGTAACTGGTCATCCTACTGGGTCTCAGGGTCAGGCAGTATGTGGGTATCTTCCGGATGAAGCTGGAAGGGCAACTCCCTGAGAAGGGAAGGCCACCAGGCTATAGGAAGGGCAGAGAGCTCGCACATTCAGCTGGACACTGAAGATTTACCTGTCTTCAGTGACCTTGAGTCCTTGACACTTGCTTTTATTTACTTATTATTTAAATGTACTTGTAAATAAAATATGTGTGTGGTATGTATATGTGTGCATGTGTGTTCATGTGTGCAAGCATGAACATGCACATGCCATGGCAGCCTGTGGAGGTCAGAGGACAACCTCATGAGTCAGTCCTCACCTTGTACCTTGTTTGAGGCAGGATCTGTTCTCCACTGTGTATACCAGGGTAGCTGACCCACAGGTTTCTGGGCCTTCTCCTGTCTTGGCCTCCAATCTTGTAGGAGGGCTGGTATTATAGATGCACACTGCCACATCCAGAGTTTATGTGGGTCCTGGGGACTCAAACTCTGGTCATCAACTTTTGCACAACAAGCACTTTTATCCACTGAGCCATCTCTCCAGCCCCTTGAATTCTTCTTTCTTTCTTTCTTTCTTTCTTTCTTTCTTTCTTTCTTTCTTTCTTTCTTTCTTTCTCTCCTTCCTTCCTTCATTCCTTTCTTTTTCTTTCTTTTCCATCCCTCAGTCTTTTCCTCCCTCCCTCCCTCCCTCCCTCCTTCCATTCCTTTCTTTGGCACAATACAGTCTCTAGCTTATTCTTAATGCTTTTACCACAATCTGCTTTAGAACATTTCATCACCCTGCCCACCCCCAAATTGTGTCTGTTAGCCATCACTCTCCTCCCCAGCCTTCCTGCAGTCAGGGATCACTGACCCAGTGTGCCATCTGGACCTTTCACAGAATGAAATCAGGCCAACCACGTGGCTGCCATATCTAGCTTCTTTCACTAAACATGGTCTTGTTCTGTTAGAGTCACATGGTATTGTGTGACTGTCCTGAATTCTTTCTTGTGACTAAGCAATACTCCATAGACACCCACGCACTTGGCTTGTTAGTTGTTTGCCAGGCCCTTGCATTGTTTCTGAAATCACTTGGCTCGTGTGAGCAGAGCTTTCGTGAACCTGCATGCACAGTTTATTGTGAACCTGTGTTCTTGGTTCCCTTGAGAATGTACCTAGGAATGGAATTGATGAATCACACGTGACCCTGTGCTTAGCCAAAGAAGAGCCACCAGGTTGTGCCTTCATGGACTGAACCTCTTCTTAGTATTGTTCATAGCACAACATTTCTAATTGTGATGAGGTCGATGTCTAGTTCATCTTCTGTCACTCATATTTACGATATGTGTCAGAAAGACCATTTTGATCCAAGGTCAGGAAGATACAGTCTTTGTTTTCTTCTGAGAATTCGGTGACTGCAGACCTTCTGTTCAGGTGGCTTGTCCATTCTGAGTTGGATAGTGTATGGGAGGCAGGTCCAGCCTCATTCTCTAGCTGAAGACTCTCCACTCAGCCTTACACCTTTGGATGAGAGGAGCATCCTTTCGCTCCTTAGCCCCTCTCTTGAGGCACCCACGCTTGCCCACACTTGCCCACACTTGCCCACGCTTGCCCACACTTGCCCACGCTTGCCCAGCTTCTGTCCAAGCCACAGTTTCCATGGCACATCCTGGACTCTCTCTCACCTCCATAAGATGCCTCCTCCCACCTCAATTGGAATTCAGGTTCCACGGGGCTACCTTAGGCCCTGACCCCTGCCTGGGGTTCACACCCTACTTGTCCCCCCAATACCCTGTGACACTTTTTCCTCCCAGAAGCTTTGCTCCTCCTTTTTCATGAGATAGCATCCATGTCCAGATTGCTATGCCCCACCTGAGGCCACCACCTGACCTTCAGTGCTTGTTTATGTTTGATTTTTCTTGCTTTGAACCCCACGCAGGGGCGGGCACGGGCTAGCCTCTCACAGGTACTCATCTGACGGTGAATGAGAAAGTACAGGCAAACACTCAGGAAAGTTACAGAGTCAGCAATAGAGGCAAGAGGGCCGTGACTCTGGGTGCAGGGGTGATGCCTTGAGGCTGGGCCAAGGAAGAGGCCTGGAAAGGAAGGGAGTATGTAGCAAGTCTACACACTAAAGCTCCGGGCTGTGCATGGGTCTCTGAGCTTTGAGGCTGGCCTGCAGTTTTCAGCAACCATAGGCCAAGTGCGTGCCATGCTACATCTCTGGCTGTAGTTTCCCTGACACCCCCTCCCACAGGCCCACAATTGTATTTAGAAGTATTCTCCACAGAAGTGTCTGTCTGCACGCAACAAGCCATGGAAGCTGTCGATAGACAAAAAGCTGTGCATGCGTGGGGAACAAGGTGTGGGGCCCTCAATAGAGGACCTAACCCCGGAGCCACCCATTCAAGACTTCAGATTAGCCTGACTGCCTTGCAGAGAGCCCTGGTCAGCATCTTCTGTGTTGTCATGGAGACTTGGAGAATCGTTAGGAAGTACAGGGGCCAGTGGGAGAGACAGGGCACACGTGCAAAGGGTACAGAAGACCTGGGAGATTTTACCAATTTTTTTTCCTACCATACTTCTGTCCACATCTGGGGCCCTCAGGGAACTTTGGCGACAAGACCTACTTCCTGGAAGCTGCCTCCACAGTGGCTCCATGGTGACTCCAGGGTGGCATGTACCATCAAGTCTTTTGCTGCTCTATGTGACTTCCCCGTGCTAATTAATGGCACATTGACCTGATTAGTGCCATATGCTTTTCTGTCTTGTCCCAAAGAAGCCAGAGAGCAACTGGCAGAAGATAGATTACATCGTGGAGTTCAGTGAGTGGATGTATTACAAGCAGTTCCCTATGGAAGATGTGATTGCCCACCTCGAGTGGGCCATTGAGATTCTGCTATCCATGAAACCCACTGAAGACACCCTTGAGCCAGAGCCCAAGACGGAAGGTGAGGATGACCACATTGGCTTCTCCTGACCCACATACTGTAGGCCCTATCTGGGCCCAGGACAGCAGGACGAATTGGGACTGTTGCTGGGCCACCAATGTCCTCTGGTCTGGTACAGGCTTGCCATCATTTTTGGCTCACAGCAGTTAGGAGTGGGGGAAAGAGACAGAATGGGAAAATTCCAGAACTTGTGTGAAGAAATAGCTGTAACCCCATCCACTCAGCATTTAACCCATCCAGCTAAATGCAGCAGTTTGAACAAGCTAGGAACAAAGCAGAGCAGGCCAGCCTACGGCCTATTCTGACAGGATACCAGCTAGGCACCTGCACGGGTAGCAAGCCCAAGGCCAGCAGCCCTTTGCTTCCCATGGGTCTCTTTGACTCCTGGACTCAGAGAGATAAGTCTGGGACACAGGACAGGCAGAGTAGAAGGTAACCCTGCTGGAGAAACTCCAGTCTGGGGCAGGCAGCAGCACACCTCCAGGCACCTGGTGACGGACAGGTGGCTGGGTCAGCATCACAGATCAGGAGGGGAGAAATGTGGGACCTGCAGGAGCCTAAGCCTGTTCATGGCCCCAGACTCACTCCACCATGCCGTGCAGGGCAGGCCTCCCCTGCCCAGTCTTCCACAGGGAGTGCAGTGTCCTCAAATCTGGAGACAGTCTCCTTGGACCAGTTTCGAAGTGTGAGGCAGTTGGAGGCCCTGGCCCGTGTGCACATCCTTCGGGCCTTGATAGTGTCCCCAAGCTCCTCTTGCTATGAAGACGACTGCTTCATGGCCTACAGCTTCCTCAGGCAAATCTGGCAGGTGAGGCAGGCTGGAGATGTGGTGCCAGACAGTGCGGGTCCCCAACCCCATCCTCCAGCCCCTGGGAGGAGACTCCGAAGGGGCACGCAGCTGCTGTTTTCTTTGTTTAAATCATCATAGCATTTTTCAAAGAAGTCAGAGCCTTCCCAGGTACTCTGTGAAGGCTTTTGAGAAGCACTCAGACATGCAGACACTTTTTTCTGCACCATCCACCTCGTCCTCTGTGCTGAAAGATACACCAGCATCTCTCTTGGTCCTGCCACACTTGCGTTCTGGAGGCTCCTCGAGGAGGATGCTCCTTAAACCCACCCCAGCTCTGCTGCCCATCCATCACAAAAGCTTGTAGGTCCAGGCCACTGACCAGACTTGCTCTGTCCTGTGGGGGCTCCTGGGTTTGACCATGGCTGAGCAACACCTTCAGATCCAAGAGCTCCTCCCACCAGGTACAGAAAAGGGAGAGACACGCTCTGCTTTTTATGCTCCAAGTGTGTATTTTCTCCCCCACCCCAGATTTCTTTGACATCAGGAGGAAAACTAATTCCAGAAAAAACTTTACAAGTAGTTAGTTCACAATTGTTTCTGCCAAAAAAGGAGAAGGAACGGGGGAAAGAGAAGGAGAAGGAGAAAGAGAAGGAGAAGGTCAAGGACATGAAACAGGTGAGGAGTGGGTGACATGATGTATCCTCACCCGAAGTGGGAGCTGGAGGGTAACCCAAATTCCACTGTATCCATGTTGGGGGTCTTTCGATTGTCCCATGCCTCAGTTTCCCATTCTGTAAGACATGCTATCCCAATCCTGGGCCACAGCCTCCATACACTGTGCCAGAGGCTGGCAGCCTGTCCTCTCCATATTATGCCACAGGGGCATCCATTTCAGAACTCCATGTTTTATGGTAAATCTTGCCTTCTCTCATTCACAGATTTCAACCCCAGTTTCCAACAAGCCACCCGATGACATCCCCACCAGCATAGAAGAGTGGGCCTCCTACTCCTGCCCCGAGGATCTGTTGTCTGTGTTCAGGCAAGACAGGAGTGACTCCACCATTAACTCCTCAAGTTTCCAGAAGCCGGTGAGTGGATCTGAGAAGCTAGCCAGGGCTTTGCCACAGGGCTGGCAAACCCAACCTCCCTCCCTCAAAGCTATAGCTGCATTTCTGCTGAAGATATTACCAAAGAGGGACCCATGAGACAGAGGTTTCATAGAGAGGGTTAAAAGGGAGCCGTTTTCTGCCACAGGCACAAGACTCCCTCTTGTCTGCACCCCCTTTCTTCCTAATAGCTGCCAACATCCATGAAAAGCCCCGTCCTGCTGCATCCATACCCCGGTACACATACTTAGTCGTGGCACTGCTTCTGCCTGTGGTCATAGCTCCACGAACTAGGCAGCTATGACCACAAGAAATACAGGAACTTGGTACCAGCAGAAACTTGGTCCCTCTGGATGCTTCACCCCACCCCATCTCCACCACCATGGCCACACAACCTCTCCTCTTGAGCAAATCCAGCACTTGTAGAGACCTCCAAGGTCATACACTCAGGGCAGTACCTTGGACAGAGCCTCACCCTGGTTGTAGAGCATAATAAATACCTTTGGATGCAAAGTCATACTCAGAAGTTCCATGTATTAGACTCCATGTTCTTAGGGGTCCATGGTCCAGCCACCTTCTTCTGCCTTGTTGGGGCTTCAAAGGGATGGAATTGTTTGGCAATATTCCTCTTGGTCAGTACGTTGGTAGGGTTCACACATGCTGTTTGAGGATGACTATTCTAGTCCCTTTCAGTGCTTGATGAGCCTGCCCACTCCCCTGCTGATGGAGATCATGCTCGTGGTTCCTACAAATGAAGCATGTGTGAACACTGGTGCCCATGTTGCTGGACTACAGTGTGGGAAACTTCCCAGTGGCGATGAACATTGCCAATTGACAAATCGCATCCCGAGGTTGCCGTGCTGACTTCATCCCTTTCCTTGCAAGGGGAGCTCCTGCTGCCCACATCCTGGCCAGCCTGTGCTAGTGTGCATGCGATGGCATCTCCCATGGCTACAGAGACGCTGGGTGCCCTGTCAGCCTGTTCTAGCCCTTTCTCTTTTGTGATGTGGCTAGTCAACACACCGCCATAATTTAGCAAGTTTTCTTTTTCTCTTGTGGAATTGAAAAGAATCACAGGCCTGTTCTGAGTGGGACATTCTGACTCTCTTGTCACTTTGTGACTTGCCTTTCCTCCCATGATGGGGTTTTCTGTGTAGAAATCTTAACTTTAGTGTTATGAAAATTAGGGATCTTTTTCCCCTGTGACTGGGGCTTCCTTCTGTCCTTTTTGAAAACAACAAAAAACAAAAAACAATTTCCTTTTCTGAGGTCAGAGATAGTATCCTCCAGAATTCTCCTGTAACAAATATCCTTCACCTGTGTAGTCTAGTGTCAGATTTGTATCTAGTCTACCTTACATGATCTGTGTGTACAGGGGCCAGGAAACACTCAGGCTTGACACTAATCCTGGGCAGCGTGCCAATGGGCCAAGCCATGTCTCTGGCACACATCTTCCTCCAGATCTTATCCCTGTGCTTTTCTGTACCCTGTTCACTGTCCAGTTACCAGAAAATCATGTTTAATATCTTGTCTAATGTCTCCAACATCCCATTTACCAAGCCCAATACCACAGGAGGTATTAGCTCTTTTTTTTTTCTAGATACCCAGTTGTATATATATATACAAGGAAATTTTGTATCTGGTTTTAATTAGAAAAAACTAAATGGAATACGAAATTAATGAATTAATGGATGCATCTCTTGTGCGGATCTTTAACAATACTCTGGTGCTGACAGCCACAGCATTGCATATGACAAAGCAAAACCTATAATGACAGAGAGGGAAGAGGGCACCCCACAAACTTGTAAAACGCTTGCTGAGTGCTGGGCACCCAGGCAAAGCTGGGCATATTAGCTAACTTTTCTTGCTGTTGTGACCAGAATACCAAAGCAACTTAAAGGAGAAAGCATCTATTTTGGCCCACAGTTTGAGGGTCCAGTCTAACCTGGTGGGGAAGTCACAGTGGCAGGAACTTGAAGCAACTCATCACAATCCAACAGCATTCAGGAAGCAAAGAGCAATGAATGGTCCATGCCAAGCCAGCTTCCTCCTCATTATGCAGTCCAGGACCCTAGTCCATGGCATGGCCCCTCCCATACTTAGCGTGGGTCTCCTCACTTCAGTTAACATAATTAAGATAACCCTTCACAAAAGAAACCCAGAGTCTCTAACCTACTCTAGATCAGTCTCATAGGCATGCCCAGACTTGTCTCCTAGGTGATCCTAATCATGTCAAGTTGACATCAGCATTAACCATCTCTCTAGGGGACTAGTGTGCTACCCCTGCCTGTGACCGCACCCATTTGCTATGTGTTGATGCAGACGTACAGTTTGTACTACATAGACCACTTGGTCAAAGCCCTGCAAAAGATGTACCTTCACGAGCTCAGCATTCCGGTCCTGCAGCTGGCTGTGCTCATTGCAGATGTTGTGGTGGAGAGCAAGAGCCTCGCAGACCTCTACCACCTGCGGTTGGTATCTCGCCTTTACCTGAAGTGGTGAGAGTGGCAGTTTGCCCAAAGCAATATAAAAACAAACAGCGCCTTAGATATTAATTCTGTAGCTGATTGTATAAATAATAAATCCCCAAGATGGCCAGACAGTGGAATGGTACCTTTATTGTAAAACTTTACCTGCTGCTTAGAGAGTACCTTTTTTTTCAGGAGACACATACTGGGGTATTTAAGGATCAAGGGACACTATACTTCCCATCAAGGGTCTAGGAGGAGGAGAAATGGAAGAGAGAGTGGTAAAGAGAACATGTCAACACTCAGGGGAGGAGCAACACACAGATAATGCTTGAGTGTGTTTGCATGGCCATGGCCAAATGAAGTGCTTTAAACAAAACCTCAGCTGAATTTTCTGCTGGAGGCTATGGCAGGGTTTGGCAGAGCCCATATGGGTACCTGGCTGTTAACCTCTAAAGATGTCCCAAGATGTCCCCCCAGTGAGTAAAATATGTGAGGGAATGACGGAGAAATTACCACCTGAAGTTGCATAGAACCAGCTAGCATGTTTAGTTAAAAAAATATATATTAAAACACCAAAGTACATTTTCTTTAGTTTCCCAGCCCCGATTAAGCACCCCCAATCCAGGACCACTCTCTTTGGAGATGACTGCATCCGTGCCTCTTCCCTCCCCACCTTCCCCTCAGACTTTTACAGGTGTGCTCTGACCTGAGGCTGCACTACGCAGCAGCTCATCATGAAGAGGTGGTTGGACAGACATACATTGGGGACATGGAGCAGGCCAGGTGTGTGCAGCACTTGCTTCGGGGTGTGGGACTCCTCTTTGCAGCGAAGTACAATCCTGGCTGTTTAGGACAGCGCTGAGGAAACCCTAGCCCCAAGCTGTGGCTCCTCTCAGTTCCAGGTCCATTATGGCTACTGGATCCTCAGTCTGGGCTTGGAGGTCCTGGAGGCAGTTTCTAGGGAGGAGCACCTGGGGGGGGGCAGTGCAGAGAGAAGTATGTGCGTCTCCTCCATGGTTTTCATGGCAGGTTTGGGGACTGCCGAGCTGTGGGTGTTCCGCAGAGAAAAGGGAAGAAGGGTCAACAAGACAGGACCGGGACGGCTGTCCTTCACCAGTCCCAGGCTCCTCCCAGGGGGTGCTGGAAGTGATGGCACTGAGTGACACACATATTTGGTTTTGGGTTTTTGGGTTACTCTGAAGCTCTTGTGGTTGGTTGATAGCAGGCTGTCCAACAGTTAAATTAACCAATTACAGATTTTGTAGCGTTCCTTTTCAGACTTAGAGACCACCTAAGAATACATAAGAATGTATACATAGTCATATTATTGTTAACTGTTGCAACGTGACTCCCCCCTCACATAAATTATATGATCATTGTGCAAATTTTAGAAAACAGGTAAGGGAGAGAATAAATGTCACTGTGGGCCCCATCCCTTGGCAGCAATCCCCTGGGGTTTTGCCATTGCACGATGGATCAGTCATGAAAATGTAATTCCACTGCATACACATTTCCCCCTGCTGCCTTTGGCAATGAATATCTGTCTACAAAACCATTTTCATGCTCTTAGCACAGTCATTTCTCTGTGCATCCCTGTACTGACTGGGAGATGTTTGCTGAGGGGGTTCAGAACTGCAGTTGCCAAGCCCTGGAGAGGCACCTGCCTCTTCCTGCTCTTGGGTTCACTCTGAGAACCTGCTGTGCAGTATGGGAGGCACTGCAGGTGGGCTGCAAAAGAAGATGGTAACCGAGACTGACAAGAAGGGTTGGTGCCAATGGTGATGCCAGGGCTGGAGATGCAGAGAGCCCTTGGTTCCAAGAGCATGCAGCCAGGGAGTCCTGGGCAGTTGGATGAGCAAGACTTTTGGGGACCTATGAAGGGACATTATTAGGGTGAAAGTGTTGGACGCTCTGATGGAAAGAACCGTTGTATGAGTGAGAATTTGGCCAGACTGGGTTGAACACTGTGATGCACTGGCCCACCTCCCAGGGGACCACTCTGGATGTAGTCTAGTGGGTGACTCAGAACTGAGGTAAAGTGGTGAGGGAGGAGGAGCGTCTCGGGTAGAGGGGCCACCCTGCTGCTCTGTGGGAAACCCTGAGCACTAAGTGGTTTTTACCTATTTGGAGGGGTACCAGAGGCAGGCCTGCTCTACATACGTTTAGCTTGAGAAGCTCGTTAAACTCCACATCAGCTCATCAGACAGCTGCAGAGAGAACAGGTGGCTGGTGTGGTTCCAGGACCCAGACTGCTGCCCAAGGGGAGACTGGCTTTCGTAGACATGTGTTGACTTAGTTTGGGTTTTGGTTGCTGTGAAAAGACACCATGACCCCGGCAGCTTACAGTTTCAGAGGTTCAGTCCATTATTATCATGGTGTGTAGCAGACATGGTGCTGGAAAAGTAGCCAAGTGTCCTACATCTTGCAACAAAAAGTTGACTGTAGTCACACTGAGGGAAGTTTGAGAAAAGAGACCTCAAAGCCTGCCCCCACACTGGCATACTTCCTGCAACAAGGCCACACCTACTCTAAGAAGGTCATGCCTCCTAATAGTGCCACTCCCTTTGGGGGCCATTTTCTTTCAAACCACCACATGTGTGAATCGTGGCTTCTCCTGGTTGTGTTAGCTTATGTTTCTTTGACTCTAAATGAAACTCACCAGTGTCACCAGCCACTGCAATTCTTTTGTTTCATGATGCTACTTCACTTCATCTAGCTGCCGAAAAGAGATTGCATTTAAGAAAGAGAGGAACAAGGAACCTGTGATGGAAGACAGTCAGCCAGCCCTGCATGAGCAGCTGGCTCCAGCCCACTCTGAGGAGATGAAGCCACTAATAGCTCAAGACAAGGTAGGCTGGCACTGCCTTGGTGGGATCCACAGACCAAAGGTGACACTGACTTAGCCTGACTCTGCCACAGTGGGATCCAAAACCTAGAGGTGACATCAGCTTGGTTGCAGTGTATGCATGGCCTAAGAGTCAGGGAGCCACCACTGATTTCTGAAGTGCTCACTGCATCCACTCTTAGGTATGGTTTTTATGGGAAACTCAGAGACCTGACCAAGTTTGTCCTACCCTGGGACCCTGAATTTCCTCAGGGAAGGCAAAATTATATGTAAAACAGATCACCTGGGGCCCGAGCAGCAACTTAAAGCGTCAGCAGGCTGGAAATATAATGTAATTGTTTACCTAATATATTTAAGGCCGTGGGCTCAGGCAAAGGGAAGTAAAATGGGAGAGGATTTCTGCCAAGAAGAGTACATCCAAGGTGGGTCTGACTAGACTCTCACTGTCCTGTCACCAACTGGCTGTCTCCTTCAGTCCATGGACAGGAGAAAAAGCCATCCCAAAGAACTTTGCTTCCTCAGAGTGCCAACTCTGTGAGCCTGTTAAAGTCAGTACTTGGGGCATGGTGGAAAGTGCCAACATGGAGTTTGTTTTGGGACCTGAACTCAGAACAAATGAGGGTCAAGGACTCAGTGAGCCATCCACAGTGGGGGTAGGGGATGCTGACAGGTACACAGGAGAAGGAGAGAAGAGCATATCATGGACACAGACTAGGGGTGGTACACAGACTAGGGTCAGAGTTTCTTAGGGACATGGTGTCTCACAGATTTTGAAGATAAATGGAGAGACCGGCAAGGGCCTGGATGGAACATCCTACCCACAGCTGTGGATGCTCAAAGGGGAGGCCCTACTGGAGCTGGATTTGTACCAACCAGCACGGCTGCTCTTGGCAGAGGCCCAGCAGACATTCCAGGTAACAGGACTCACCCATCTCCATTGCAGCCATCTTGACCTGGGCCTGAACTCTTCATATGTATTCTTACTCCTCATCTAAGGACTTTCAGGCACATCTGGCTTCTCAGAGTCTCCACTGAGTCCCCAAAAAGGCTTGAGTTAGCATCCTTCCACAGAACACAACTCAGGGTCCAGCTCTCAATAGACTTGAGGGCTTTGACTGTTTTTCTCTAAGGAGCTGCTTACTAGAGGAACTTGCACCCAGACCTGGGGACCCAGTACCCACTCACTCCCTAGACTGACGTTTTGAGTCTCAAGTTCCAAACTACACTTGGCAGGGATTTTTCTCTCCTGGACTCTGACCCCAGTGAAAAGCTGACCTTGGACAATCTGGATGAAAGAAGCTATTTGTGTTGTCTGCTCTAATGATGCCATTCTCCCAAGTTACAATCCCCATGACTCCCCCAAGCCCCTGCAGGCAGACTTAGAATTGGTCTAAGTCTTAGAATTGGTCTGAGACTTAGAATTAGTAGGAGGACGAGGCCAAGATCCTAACAACCAGCCTGTGGCTTGTTCTGAAGAATTCAAGGACTAGAGGAAAATTCAGCAATGACAGAAAAATTCAGTAATACCAGAAAGCTGTGAGCCCAGGCCCCGGTCCATACAGTGAGAGCAGGGGTGCAGTTACCAGAGAGGGGACAGGCATGTAAGTAGCAGGGGTGTGACAGATGTGCAGGTGCTGGAGTAGGGGAACAGCTGTGCAGATGTCAGGGATGAGAAAGATGTGCAAGTGCTAGAGATGGGACAGATGTACAGGTATGGGGAAGAAGACAAGGGTGAAGGCATTGGACAGGGAAGAGATGCGCAGAAATCAAAGAAAGGGGGCAGGTAAGGAGATATCAGGGAAGGGAAAGATGTAGACGACCAGGAAGGAACAAGTCGAGCAGACAAATGTTCAGGTACCAGGGAGGGAGTGGAGTGTCTTAGTTAGGGTTTCTGTTGCTGCAACGAAACATCATGACCAAAATACAATAACTAAGTTGGGGAGGAAAGGGTTTATTTGGCTTACACTTCCGTATTGCTGCTCATCGTAGAATGAAGTCAGGAGAGGAACTCAAACATGGCAGAAACCTGGAGGCAGGAGCAGATGCAGAGGCCATGGGGTGAGTGCTGCTTACTGGCTGGCTCCACGTGGCTTGCTCAATCTGTGCCCAGCCACCAGAACCACTCAGCCCCAGGATCTGTGTACTAGAAACCCAGCCTTGGTTGGAAATGATCCTACTTGTGTGCTAAGCTTGTTCTCTAGGCCCATTAGGCCCCTGACTCTCCCACCTTGGAGCTCAGCACCCTCCTGACAGGATCTGGTCCAGAATCTAGAAATACTCTTGTATAGAAGAAGGTCACCTTCTACCCTCAGACAGCCAGTTTGTCATGTGGATCTGGAGTCCAGCATTTTCTCTCACCAGCACAAGGAAGTTCAGGGCACGGAATCCAGGTAGTTCAAGTGCTGGTCAGGATTGCAGATGCCTGGTCTAGCTTATCCCACTGACCAGTGAGATTTGAATATGTGAATAATCACATGAGCCACCCTGACAGTGATACTCACACCGTTCCCAGAACTTGCCTGTCTGCTCCTCATCACAGAGCACTGATAACACCCATGGCTCAGCGGAGTTTGCGAAAGCAACCTATCTGTCTCTGTCTGAGCAGACACACGACTTCACATCTTCCCAGAAAGTAATGTCCTGTACCTTCCCGTTGTGAGGACAGCAGTGTCCGGCGCCATATGAGTCTTCACCTTCCCTTGGTGCTTAACATAAATCGCATTATTCGCCCTGGTATTTGCCGCACAACTGCCCAGGATAGATGAGGTTGGAGGCTGTGAGCTGATGGAAACTTCTGGGCACCAAGTACTCTCTAAACATAGACTTGCCCTTGGGCCTTGACTCCAGGAAGTCCTTTGCAAAGAGAGATCAGTGCCAGCAAGAACCTGGGAGGACTAAGGAGCTGGCCTTGTACTGCCCAGATAGGTCACCGCACACCCTCCCCTCCAAAGAATACCCTCTGGCCCGCATTTAGGCCTGAATTTCCTCAGGTCCAGGTCCACCACCGGTTGTCTGTTGATTACCTGACCCAGCTGAGTAGAGCTACTGTCAAGTCCACGCATGCTGTCTCAGTTGGGTTTTCTATTGCTGTGACAAAACACCATGACCACAACAACCTGAGGAAGAAAGGGTTTATTTGGTTTACACTTCTATATCACTATTTATCAAAGGAAGTCAAGACAGGAACTCAGAAAGGGCAGGGACATGGAGGCAAAAAATGTTGCAGAGGCCATGGGAGGATACTACTTACTGGCTTGCTCAGCCTGCTTTCTTGTAGAACCCAGTACCACAAGCCCAGGGGTGGCCCCATCCACAATGGACCGGGCCCTCCCACTTCAATCAGTAATTAAGAATATACCCTACAGAGTCAGGCATGGTGGCCTTTAATCCCAGCACTCAGGAGACAGAGGCAGGCCGATCTCTGTGAGTTCAAGGCCAGCCTAGACTACAGAGCAAGTTCCAGACTGCTAGGGCTGTTATATAGAGAAATCCTGTATTGAAAAATAAAAACAAAACAAGAAAAGAAAATGCCCTACAGGCTTGCATCTAGCCTAATCTTATGGAGACATTTTCTCAATTGACGCTCCCTCCTCTCAGATGACTTCAGCTTGTGTCAAGTTGACATAAAACTATCACACATGGCAAAGCTCATTCCAACTGCAGCCTCCATAGGGAAGAGGCTGCCAACCTCAGGTAGCAGGGCTGAAAGGCGCTACCAGTATAACCAAAATCCTTTGCAGGCTGAGTCCTATGACTCCCGGAGCACACTTGGCACTCCTGAGGACTATCACTTTCAACTAGTGCCTATGCCAACTTGCGTGGAGCTGCCCATCTATCTATTGCATATTGTCTATTCCTGCTTTTAGGAACTAGGTGATAACTGTTCAGAAGCACAATGCCTGTTGCTTCTAGCACAATTGGCCAATAAAGAAAAGAACCATGGACAAGCTATGCTCATAATTGAGAGGGCCCAGCAGCTAGGTGGAGCTGAGGAGTTCTGGTACAATTCAACCCTGGCTCTGGCTGAGGCCATCTTATCCTCTGCAGATGATGAAAAGGAAATCGCAGTGAGTTGCGGCGCCCAGTGGACAATGAGGGGGGCATGGGGGAGGGTATGTGCTGAGGTCTTGTCCCCAGGCCCTGCTGAGTGACTTGGTGGCATGTGATCATCACATCCAGGTTTGCAGACTGTTTCGGAAACTCATAGATACTTTCAAGGCCCTCCAGCATGAAAGGCCAAACCGAGTGTCCCTGCTAGAATTCTTCATCATGGAGCTGGAGGCCAGGTAATCCTCGTGTACCAAAGCTATGGCTACTTCCCCCACACATGCCCTCTCATGCTATACGTGCCAAACCCAGGAAGGCTTAGGCTCAGTGGAACCATGAGTCCCTTCCCTGCTCTGTGTGTCCCATGCGTCCTCAGCTTCCTCTAAGGAGCAGACCTTCCTTCTACTATGTGCCTCAGAGGAGTCATGGCTTCCTCCCAGACAGCCCACATTTCCACAGTGTCTTTCCAATGACTCCTGGTGCCTCTGGTCTTTGTCAGAGAATCCCGCCCCTGCTCTTCCACACATGCCAGTACAGACTTCAAGTCCCATCACAGGCACTTTCCCAGGAATCCTCTGAGCTCACTGACCACAGATGCAGGGATCCTTGCCTGCTCTAATTCCTTTCTGGAAAGTGCTATGAGCTCTGGGTCCCAATGTGAGTCTGTAAGGAGCCCCACATCAGCATCCTTTTCCTGTTTTCCAGGGGTGAACCCTATACCTGGGTGGGATTGCTAGATTCTAACTTCACTGATCCAGGGCCATGGCTGCATGACATCAATCTTGGGACAGAAAGTCTCATTGGTATTTGATTCCGTGTCCCTGGGTGGGCCCTGGGCAGAAGAAGGCTTTTGAATCTGGTGTGGAAAACTTCCGTCTCCACCATCCTGAGAAGTTGCCTGTCTAACAGGTGTGTGGAACTGCAAACTCAACTTGCCTGCGACTTGGTGAACAAAGAACTTCTGGAGTGCCCATTTTTGCTGTTAGACCTGGAGAAGCAGCTGTTGGAAGTCCAAGAAAGCCTTATTCTCATTGGCTACAAGAAAAAATGTATCGACTTAAAACTAGAGCATGCAAGGATAAAGAAGTAAGGCCATCATCACCCCCTCCAACCACACCACTGGAGCTGCTGGAAGTTCCGCCCTCTGAGCAGGGTCCACCTTTGAGTTCCCGCAGGCAGCCCCTCTCCTCCTCAGCCTCAGACGTGACTAGACCCAGCTCCCTCCCCATCCTCCCTGCCAACCCACCACTGCCATCCTGCAGGGTCCCCAGCAGCTGTTCCTACTGTTGCCACAGCTGTGTTTTCCAATAGCTGTGCCGCTCTCCTCTCACGGCAGCCCCAATGCTTCTCACAGCGCCTCTGCCCGCTCTGGGTACCCACAAGCTTTTTACACATGAGCAAATCCTGCGTAGGTATGAGCCTGCCTTCAAGAGTCATGATCAGCCAACTCCCAAGTCACACCCATTACTCCGGGTGTACTGCAGCACCATTGTGGGCCCCCAGGGAGCCAGCAGGTGGAAATTGCTGTGTTACTTCATCAGACACCTCTCAGGCAGAGATTCCTTAGAAATGAAATCTTACTCTGCATATTCTCTGTCATTCCAACTGTTCAACATTGTGTTTTAAAATGTATTTAGAAGGCTGGGGAGATGGCTCAGTTAGTAAACCACTTGCCTTGCAAGCCAAGGGTTTGAGTTCATTCCTCAGAACCCACATAAAGAAGCCAAGAACGGTGGTGTGCATTTGTAATGACAGCACTGGGGAGACAGAGATAAGTGGGTCCTTGGGGAATGCTGGCTAGCAGTCTAGCCTACTGGTGAGTTCTAGCCCAGTGCGACACCCTGTCTCCAAAGGATGGATGACACCTGAGGAACAGTGCCAGGGCTGATCTTTGACTTCCACATGCGCATACATGTACCTGTGCACAAAAATGAACAAATCTACATAAACATTGAAAACAAATAAATAAAATTTACTGAAAATACCTTTTGTGTAAAATACGTAACTGTAAAATTTTAGGTACTGATAAAATGTATATAATAATTATGTAGAAATTATGTATTATAATATTATGCAACATATAATTATAGTGTATTATATAATATATAATATTACTATATATGTATAGCACACTATATATGTATTACATATTAATCAGTATAAGACATAATATAATAATTATCTTTAATATCTTTGTTCTAAATTCCACTCTTATGTTGTATAAAGGTTATATGCTCAAAAGGAGAAAGATGAAGAACAAAAAACTGCCTATTGCCTGGAAGTGTATGACTTGTCCCAGAAGGCTATAGCTGAGGAAGAAGAACTTTTCCACAGAATGCAGGGGATACTGTCCCTTCACGATGTAAGTATGAGCCTGCCCTTCGCAGTCATTTCTGTGTACAGGACAGTACTGCCTGACAGATCTGATCTTAAAACAAAACCAGTCAAGCATGGTGGGGCATGCCTGCAACCCTAGCACCTGGGAGTAGCACGACTAATAAGAACCAAGAGACAGAAACTGGGGTTCAAACTGAAGGTCAGAAAAGCAAAACAGCCAGCCACCGGCTCTTACCTCTACTTCAGTCCAAAACGGCAATCCTGCCTCCAGGAATCTCAGAATGAGACTGTGTGAGAGCTGTCTCCTCAGCCTGAGGTAGAAAAGAGCCTCAAATGGATCAGAAACCTAAACCAAAAGCCTAGAACACACAGGAAAGTCCCTTGGTGATGAGATATTTAGCATAGACATGCACCTAACACATGATCCAATAAATAAAAGGATAAATAGCTAAATTGGTCTTTAAGATAAACTACCAAGAAAAGGTGAAAAAACACAGACTGGAAGAAAACATTTGCAAATTTCGTTCCTCGATAGCAGTAACGGATCAGGAATGCATAAAGAACTCTCAAAATTTAAGGGTGAAATATTAAAACTGAGCAAATTATTTGGAGAGGTGTTTCCTCAAATGTATGGGAAACACGCACACGGAAATACAAACATTGTTCTTGTAGCGTATGGAGGAGTCTCAAAACAACCAGACTGAGGTAATGCGGACCACACGCTATATGATGCCACTTCTCCAAAGCAGAGAGCAGTCTCTCAGGAGATGGAAAGGCTGTCTTGAGCAGGCCCTGCCAGAAACAGAGACAAACACATTTGTGTCTTTTTACAGCATGAGGGTTTATTGAAGAAAAATAAATTCACAAGGATTAGGAGTGTTCATGGCAAGCAACTTGCCAGATTATCTGCCTGCTTTAGTAATCTGGCCAAGGCAAATGCAGGTTCTTGTCTTCCAATCTCAATTACAAATATTAACTCATATTACACAGCTCACAGTAAGTACTTCTGTATATGCATATGTGTGGGTTGCAGAAGGAATACAAGTTAAAGAGGCTACCGAAGGGTTCAAGAGGTTTCAGAGGCAGGCTAGAGAAATTCTATGGAGTTTGAATTGGAAAGAAATCCAGGAAAGAAGCTGTTGCCACAGACACTGAGCTGAGGACGACTCAGGTCAGAGCGGGTTTGGGTCTGAATGGGCACACACGTAGACAATCAGAGACAGCTGTGTGACCAAAGGAAGCAGAAGCCTCCAGACTAGTTAGAGATTCTCTGCCTGATGTTCTAGATGCACACACACCAGGTATCGGATGATAAACTGGTTTGGGGCCATGCCTTCACGATGTTAGGTGTCCACCACTTTATGGGTGGTAGGTAAGGGAGTCATGTCCTTTCCCTGGTGTGACATTCTAATAACATTCTTGGGCCTGGTTTCCCTAGTATGATTTTAATAACCTATATACCCTTATGGTTTCAGTTCACCCCAGACAGACGGTGGTGTTTGTGGGTCCAGCCAGGAGCTCACTCATCCTCCATCTTCAAAACCGCTTGTGAAATGGAGTCTCTCAGGGCAAACTACTGTTTCTATGCACAATATGAGTAGCTTAGAGCAGGGAACAGCCTGATGTCAACACAGGCTCAAGAAAGGACACGGGGGAATCCAGAGTGTGAACACCACGCTCCTTTTCTTAGGTTGGTAATAGTTTGGCATCTACTGGCATGTCAAAATATATATCCATTATACAGTTCAATTTTATACTTCAAATGCATTCTGTCTATGGCATGTCAGCTATGCTTTGTCAAAGTTCTTAGCAATGGTTAGTGTCCTTGGGAAGAGTACCCTGCTTTACCCACCTCCCAACCATCTCAGTTACAGAACATCAACTCCCCACTCATGAGGAGACTGGCTCACCTCAAACTCCGCCTGGCAGAAACATGCCTGGACATGCAGCGGCTGATCTGCAAGGAGGCCTTGGAGTTGCAGCTGGAGCAGGGCTCCTTTGAGAAGCTGCTTGCAGACTTTCTGCATAACACCAGCGACTACTCATCCATCGACTTGGTGACTGCAGGGCACCTTAGCCCCTGTTCTCTCCTGGGGGGCCTGACAGTCACACTAAAAGCAGGGTGCCAATCTGTGGGACCCCAATTTCCACCCATCCCACCCCCTGCCATGGCAGCTCTTGACAACTTCCATACCTTGCTGCCAGAAAGCATTTTCTGATCGCCAAGAGGACTTAACTAACAATGAAGAGCTTATTGGAAGGCATTTCCTTTGTAGGCTTACAGCTTCCATTCCCAGGCCTTGGGGTTAGCCCCCCTCCCCCATTCCCTCCCAGCACTGCAAACAGAACAATTTGAATAAATGAATACCAATTTGAAAGAAAACCCTTCTTTCCCTTCCTTCCTTCCTACCTTTCCCTCCCTCCCTTCCTCCCTCCCTCCCTCCTTCCTTCCTTTCTTCCTTCCCTTCTTCCCCTTCCTTCCTTCCTTCCTTCCTTTCCTACTTCCCCTTCCTTCCCTCCCTTCCTCCTTCCCTTCCTCTCTCCCTCCTTCTTTCCTTCTTCCCTTCTTCCCCTTCCTTCCTTCCTTCCCTCCCTTCCTTCCTTTTCTCCCTCCCTCCCTTCTTTCCTTCCTTTCTTCCCTCCTTCCCTCCTCCCTCCCTCCCTCCTTTAGGCAGCCCTAGGAATAGAACCCAGGGCCCTGCACCTGCAAGGCCGGCGCTCCACCGCTCAACTGTGGCTCTGGCACTTCCCATTCTCTTAAATGCCAAACGTAAAAAGATCCTACAGTTAGCCTCTATCTATAAGAGTTCTGGTTTATATTAGTAGAAGTTGTCTTGATTATCATCCCAATATCTAAGTCCCAGAGACACCCCCTCATGCTACCACACAGGACTGCACAGAGCCAAGACATCTCAAAATGCCCAGAAGTTCCCTGCTAGGCAGACCTGGGAGGCCGCTGTCTGAGACCTCTGGGTGACTAGGTGGAGGTCACATGACAGCCGTTGGTGGTGACGGTATCTCCTTGTCTTCCCGAAGCAATGGTTCATGCTGAAGCGGACCCTGCCTCACACAGTGCTGGCACAGCTGGAGAGTCTGCAGCCGCTTTGCGTGGGCTGCATGGACATCCGTGCCCAGCTTCTGGTCCTGGCTGGGAAGGCCCTCCATCTGCTTTCTGTGCAGACAGACCCGGTGTACCCTTCCTTCTGCTGGGAGGAAGACCTCCTGGTAGGTGTTCATTCTTCCCGCTGAAGTCTAGTCCCTGATTGTTTCACCTCAGCTGTAGAATTGGGTCATAAGAGGTGCTCCAGCAACTCAACTAGGAAGGGTCTAGCCTTGGCATCCCTCTTTCTTGGTGGCTTGTGTCTGGTTGTGCACAGGCTCCTGGAAGCTTCAGAAAGCTCATGTACTACTTGGGATACACCTATGCCCTGGGTGTTGACCTCCATGCTAAGATGCGCCAGGATGGGTGTTGTCTGCCTCTATGGCCCTCTATTTACCACACAACCCAGGAAATCTCTGAGAAGGGCAAATGCCACCTTTTCCGCTGATCCTCCCAGGCCCACCCTCTTTTAGGGCTGGGTTCTCTGACAGAAACACTCAGTAAATTCAGAAGCCTGGTGACAGCTCTTGCAAGCCTGCCTATCCCTGGTCCCCTTCCTCAGAGCCTGCACAGAGACACTTCTACTCCAATGGCACCAGCCTCACAGACAAACCCCTGTGGGGTTCGCCCTCACAACCCAGTAAGCAAGCCATGGCCCAGAGCTCAGCACCCAGAGAAGCTCCCGGCCAGCTAGCTCTGAAGCCCTTGGTTTAGAACCCGGGGTTGTTTGTGCTGAATCCTTAGGGTGTAGACAGCATGAAACCAGTAAGACCCACGCTGGGTGAGCAGACGTTTGTGGCCCCTGCCCAGGTCACAAAGTCAAAGGCTTGAGATGCGGAAGCACAAGCCCCACGGCTGTCTGCCCTGAGTTAGGGTCTACATCTGTAATACAGTGGGGACCACTATCTCTAGACATGTAATGACGGCAGTGTGGAGTTCAGGGACTCCAGGAAGCACACCTACTTCCTCCCAGACCCAAGAGTTCCCACCTCTTTGCATTTGTTCCTTTTCCTCTTCCTCAGCTATGCCTGGTTGCTACTATCCAGTTTCCTGACACCAAAGCTCACCCTCCTTCTTCCGGAGTTTCCTTCTTGTTTTCCAGGCGCGCTGTTTCCTCTAAGTGCATCTCCATGAAGCCTGCTAAGTTTAATGTGGAGAACTTTCATTCTCCAAGTTCATCTCCCAAATGCCACTGTGGTGTCTTCCTTGATCGGCTTGATGACTCCAAGTAGCACGTCTAACTCTGAGGCTCCTGTACTGTCACAGGCGTCTGTTCCCAATTATTAGCCCGATCTCACTCATGATCACTGTCCTTGGGGATCTGTTAAGGCTGCTGGTGGCCAGGGCCTGGTGGGTTTTGGCAGCACTGACACTCTTGAGAGGTGGCGTCACCAGATGCCAGATGGGCCAGGGCCTGACTTTTCTCCCACTCTGTATGTGGGCCATTGAGAGACTGCCTCTTAGTTCCCAGCAAATTGGCAACACCATTGACCCCCAAACCCATGGCTCCTGATCACTGGCAACTTCCAGGACCTACCGATGGTAGGCCATCTTCCCCTTCCCTAGCGTCTGTGTTTTCCCTGCCAACCAAGCAGGAATCTGCAAACCCCTCTTGCCACATGGTGGGCACTGTAGGTCGGTACTAAGCAGAGCAGCCTGCGGTCGCTGGAGCTGGAGACAGATGCAGAGGGCGGGAATGTGGAGACCACCTCCAGGGACTCGACAACCTTGAAGGAAGCCCCCAAGGAACAAAACCGGAAGGCTGAGGGTCTGAAGGTACGCAGCACTCCCTGTGGTATTCTGACGGCCTCTGCCTAAAGAGCCGGCCTTAGCTTGAGCTTTGCGCTGCCCGCAGAAGAGGGTGGTGTTGGCCCAGAGGTTCCTGGCTCAGACGTCAGAAGTACTGCTGCAGTGTTTGCAAGCTGCCCTGAGCAGCAACCTTCTGGACGTCGCAGCCGCTGCCAGCTTAGAGATGGTGGAGTGTATTGGCACCCTGGATCCCATAACCACCTGCCAGTTCCTGTCACTGTCGCAGGTACGGACCTCCTCTGCGCATCTCCAAAAGGGCCCTTGTCTGTCACCTCGTCTGTAAGTACCAGGCAGCTATGCTGCTCTCCATTAGATAGGACCGGGGTGGCCCTGTGGCTGAAAGAAGAAGAGACCCTCCTTGTTCTCTGAGTCTTAGGTTGTGCTAGTCCTCAAGGAGTGGAAGCCAGCCAGGTACCTGTTCTTGTAGCTCTGTGAACACACACTGTGCTCACCCTGTACCCCAAGTCTCCATGGTGGAAGGTACTGCCCGCCCCCCGCAAGCTGTCATAGTCCGGCTACACGGTGGACAGAGGCCCAGCAGAGGGTGACCCACACAGACTCCCAGATGCCCACTCGAGGCTCCGTCACCCTCAGCCCTTTCCCACTGCACACACCACTCCTCTCTGCTCTGTTCCAGAGCTGTTCAACCTCAGAAATGATGCGGGATGTTCTGCTCACGGCCACAGACAACACCAGCAGTTCCCAGCTGGCAGCCCTGCTGCAGCTCCACCGGCGGCTGAGGCAGCAGGACAGGACCTCCACCAGCCTGTTTGCCAGCGTGGAGCAGAGGCTGGCCACCACTTCCAGGGTAAAGGGCAAAGGAGCCTGCAGAGCTGCTCCTGTGGCCTATAGGCCTCTGAGCTCACTCGCTGACTGCTGAGAGGACAGCTTCTAAGTGACGCTTGCCTTACCCCTTCTAGCTGTGTGGGTCTGGAGGACCACGCAACCTCTCTGAGCCTCATGTGCTGTGGGTACAAGGACAAGAAAGCTTAGAGAATTGCAGTTCCTTCCCCCCACTTGCCCCAGGGGAGCCTAGGTGTAGTCAGACCTTTTCATCGGGACAACTAGCTCACAAATAATGACACATAGACTTATTATTAATTAGGAATGCTCGTCTACTAGCTTAGGCTTATTCCTAACTAGCTCTTATAACTTAAATTAACCCATTTCTATTCATCTATGTGCTGCCACGTGACTCGTGGCTTGTTACCTCATCCCCTCCATGCCATGCTTCCTCTGCTTCTGACTGGCATCTCCTCGTAACTCTGCCCTGAAAATCCTGCCCAGCTATTGGCTGTTTAGCTTTTTATTAAACCAATCACAGTGACACACCTTCACACAGTGTAAAGGAATATTCCACCACACCCAGATCTTGGTAAAGTCCAGTGACTAGCCAGTTTCAGCTGTGCTCTGACCAAGTGTGTCAAGAAAAACTGTGATGACATTTCACCAGCCGCAGACAAGACAGATGATGAGGGTGGCCTGGCCGAGACACTTTCACTCCTCCTCACTCCTGGCTGCCTCTTGGTCCTCCTCGGGGGTGGCTCAGAGAGCTTTCCCTTCCCAAGGATGCTTTTGAGACTGCAGGCTGATTCTTTCTCTGTTGTACAAGGTGCATCTTGTACCAACAAGGACATTGGGAGCATTCTGTGACAGCTCCAGGGTCACCATAGTACTTCCTTGAGACAGCTACAGGCATCCCTAGCGGGGGTGAAGTTACCCTTGAGAACCCAGGGCCCAGCCCCTGAAATGAAAACCCAGCCTCCTTGGGTCTTGGAAGAGAAGGGAACAGGGGCCAGGTTCAAGGTGCTGAGCAGGGAAGCCACTGACCTAGATGCTGGACCAGGAGGAAGAGTTGATGTGTGTTTAGTCTTACCAGGATGGAGACCATGCATATAGGAATGAGAGAGAGTGTGTCCCTGCACTAGTAACAACCACAGACTTCAGAAATCCAGGCAACCCTACCCCAACACAAACCCCATGAAAAACTCTCCCTGGATACCTCAGAGCAGTGAGAACTCTGAGCCAGGTTAGCAGCGTTCTACTCAGGCAATCCCCCCCCCCCCCCCCCCGCAGTCAGAAAGAGTGAGACGTGGCCTTCAGAGGGGCATGAAAGAGAATAGGGGCATTTTTAGATATCGAGAAACCAAGATAGTACTAGACAACAGAAGGGAACTAAAAGACGCTAGGAAAATGGCCCCAGACAGGACTGTGAACAAGCAGGAAGGTCTGCAGACTTGAGAGGGGATCATAACACCCAGAACAAGTGCCGTGGCTGAGGCCAGAGCCCAGCATCCATCCTGTTCCGCTTGAGTCAAATCATGGCCCTAAAAGGAGTACAAGGAGCAGGAGGAAGGAAGAGAATTTAAGATCCTAAGGTCTTGTGGCCACCAGAGCAGTGGTGTGATTCACAAGTCCACGGTGACAGCCGTAGTCCCTAGTAGAGCCACTAAAATAATGTGCATCAAAATAACAGGAAAGAACGGAAATCAACTCAAAAGAAAGAAAGTGGACTATAGAAACCGGTGGTTCTGTACATAAAAAGCAGTATGGCAATAGCTATACACCAATATACTGGCAACAACAATACATGCATGTTAGTCTCTGTGTCTGAGACTAAGAATGAGGCTAGATTTAAAAAGAAAGGACCACAGATTCCCAAATGCAACTACTTAGAGACAGCACTTTATACATGAGGACAGGAAGGTTAAAAGTCAAAGGTCAGATGATCAGACATGGCACACTATGTTACTAGAGATGGAAGGATACCTCAAAATGACACAGGCGTCAGCTTAGCAAGAATTCACTGTCCACCCAGTGACACACAAACCCTTTACAGATACAAATGGAGCAGCAGGCCAAACTATAATTCTTTCAGGGAATGTTAGGCCCCCTCTCCCCATTATCCACACAGCAAGTGTGGTGCAAGCCAGCTCTACAAGACAACCCGGAAGCCCTGTCCAGGCTGACATCCAGAGATACCACCAGTCCGTGGTGTCATCCCTCATATCCTGCCCAAGTGTGTCAATGCGACAAAAACCCACCAGGCCCTGGACACCAGCAGCCTTGTCTCAGTTACTTTTCTACTGCCATGGCAAAAACACCATGGCCAAAGCAACTTATAAAAGAAAGCATTTCATTTGAGGACCATGGCTCCAGAGGGCTAGAGTCCAGGACCATCGCGGCAGAAACATGGTGGCAGGCAGACATGACATTAGAAATGTAGCTGGGAGCTCACTGGGCCTGTTGTGTGATTCCGAACCTTCAAAGCCCACACCCAGCATCATATCTCCTCCAACAAGGCCTCATCTCCTGATCCTACCCACTGGAACCAAGCATTCAAATCTATAAGCCCATGGGGGCCATTCTTACCCAAAGCACCATAAGCGGTACCCTCATGCAACAGAGCACCCTGCAGCAAGGAGAGCTTGGAACCTACGCAGCAAGGCTGCCCACATTCCTGACGTGGCCAATAACCTGGCAGAAAAGCAAACCTCCACCCATAGAAATCTGTTCACAGCCTCTTTATGGAGGAGCTAGGGCAACAGCCCTGCCTGCCTCTTCACCTGTCTTCTGGGTCCAGTCATCGTGAAAAACCCACCAGGTGCTTCATGTAGGAGCGACATGACTCCCTGTGGCCTATTCTTTGACAAAAAGTTTTCTAAGAAACAATTGCAGTTTTGCAAACTCAAAGTTCTATCTTGAAGCCATGAGCATTAGCAGCTCACACAGGAGATCCCAGGAGACTTCCCAGGACCCATGCTGGCTGCCTGCCCTGGGCAGCGGAGACCCTGGAGTGTGTAGTGTCTAGGATTACTCAGATTATCCACGTACAGTACTCTGAGGAAGCAGAGCTGGAGGTCTGGAGTAAACCGACCCCAAGCTGGGTCGGCAGCCTGCAGTCTCAGGACTAGGTGGAGGCCCTCAGTTAGGCTGGAAGAAGCAGTAAGGACCCTATTTTTGTTTTGTTTTGTTTTGTTTGAGACAGGATTTCTTTGTGTAGCCCTAGCTGTCGCTGTCCTGGAACTAGTTCTGTAGACCAGGTTGGCCTCGAACTCGCCTACCTCTGCATCCCCAGTGCTGGGATTAAAGGTGTGCGCTACCACCACCCTGCAGTTAGGGCCGTAGTGAAGAAATGTTGTTTAAGGTTTCTGGAAACTACACCAACAAGCCAAGCTGGATGTTTTGGAGGAGCCTGTAAACATCTTGTGCCTCTGCTGCCCCCTTGTGGTAGTAATGAATTTCACAGCCCAAACCACCTGGGAGAGAGCAGTGGCCCTGAGTCCTGAGTGATTTTCCCCCTGTCACACACAGGCATGGCAGAGCCTCTGTGTCACCGATCAGCATTTCACCTTCCTGAATGAGATCCCACCCATGTTCCGGCTCCTCTTTCTGCAGCACTCACCAGACAGGTGAGGTCTCCCCTCCCCATCATTGTAAATCTCTACCCTGTTTAGCAGCTCAGCAAGGAGGCATGGACATAGCAAGCTCGCCCCACCTCTGCTCCTGTCCTGAGGCAGACTGGGCCATCTAGAAAGCATGCTGGACAGACTCAGCTAACCTACTTGCCAGGCGCGGGCACTCGTTCAATCCAGAGACATGGGAAGTCCTCTTTTGACCCTCCTGGGAAAGGCCAGGGTGACTTTCCATGATGATGGGGACTGTATTGGGATGGAGACACTCTGTGATCCATGTCCACACAGGGTCTTTCTGTTAGGTCTGTGTATGCCTACGCTGCTGGGTCTTTTGTAATTTCAAGTCTTACTTGGGTTATATAGACTGATTCATGGGCCTCTGCCTGGCAAAGCAAACAAGGAAAGGTACCTATTGGGTGCCAACTGTAGATCGTCTCGATGGGCTCCTGAGACCCATGTGCCTTGTTGCTTACCTCCTCTGGGAATGAGCTTGTGACCTTCATTCTACCTGCAGGTCCTGTCTGTATGCTGCCGCCTTTGAGAGACCAAAGTCCACGCCTGCACCCAAGGGGAAAACGGTCCCAGTGGGCGGTAAGCTTGGGTGTGAGCAGGGCTCCTCCCATTGACTACAGATGGGGTGCAGTGGCTGTGGGAAACCCCTGCCACACAGCAGGACCTCTCACTTCCAGATGCAGGGCTGAGGGGAGGCTGAGCCCAGGATAGAAAAGAAAATAGAATCATCACATGTTTCTAAGGGATCCAAAGGAGTCATGCCTCCCGAGAGCTCCCCCATCAATCACCACTGTGTTTTGCCTCTGCCTGAACTTTCTGGGTACCAGTCTCTGTGATGCCCAGAGAGGTATGGGGAACACCATGTGAAGACCTTTCCATCCCACGCCTCACCTCTGAGACATCAAAGTTGAATGTGTCCTCAGGGACTCTTATATCTCTACTCGTTCACACAGGAGCTCTGCTCTGAGCCCTGTAAAGGCCATGGGTGTGTCTCTACAGGTCACTGCAAGGTAATGCGGGTGACTATGAGTCGAACTGTCTTCTCAGAACTGTTGATCATGGTCCAGTGGATGCAGACGCAGACACAGGCCCAGGTACACAGCAAAGATATGACCCTGAACCCAAGCCCTTGAAGTCTAAGGCTCCAACTGCAGACTTCAGCCCATCCTAGGGAAAGTCAGGGTTCCAAGTCTTGGCTTGGGCAGAGTTCTGGGCCCAGATCTCAAGAGGATGAAGGTGAAGCCCTGGGAAAGGTGGGGAGCTCTCCTGACTCCTTGAGTTGAGTCTGGCCCCAGCAAAGGTACCTGGTTACCTCTTCTCTGCAGAGCATGGGGTTAGCTGTCCTGGGCCTGCCTCTACCACCAGGATACTCCATAGTGTCAGCAGAAGACAGGGACAGGGCTGAGATGTCAGGATGGCCTCCAGAAAACCACTGGGAGCACTGTGCTGGGAAGGACCAAAGCATGCCAATGCTCTATCTGGAAGGGTTGAAGCTCAGTTCTTTCCCTGGGGTTTTCCCAGTTTGGTGGGAAGTCATGACTGGGTGGAAGTCCTATGTAGACACCTCTGAACAATAGGCTGTGCTTTGGGTTGGGACAGAAATTGGACACCTTGCATGACGAGGAGCGAGACCCATGTGTGCAGAGGCTGAATAACATCCTGGAATACATGGAGGAATATATGAAGCCCATCGCCCCCCTGTTCACCTTCCCAGATGCCAGGTATCAGCACGTCATTTCCTCTGAAAGTTCCCAGGAGCAGCCAGCTACCTGTCACCAGGTGATGGTCAGTTGTCCCTAGCTGAAGCAGGAGCTAGAGACTGTTGTACATGGGCTACAAGTCCCACAGTAACCAGAATCTTCCCGGAGCCCCAGGAGAGGTCAGCCAGGTGTAGCTGAAGGCCAGCTCCAACTCCAGATCTGGACAGCAAAGTACCAATGTGAGCTGAGTAGCCAGTTGTGATGGGTAGAAAGCCAGAGCTGGGTCCTGAGATCTCCCTCCATATGGAAACTGGTCTCTGAGTGTCCTGTCCCTGCTAAGGACAAACCTAAGAGCCTGGCTATTCTGTGGGTTTTGTAGGCAGGAATCCAGCCACTGCAACTGCTGCTGCTGTCCCTGTCCCACTGACCTCCTGCTCTGAGGATGGTGTGGGAGAACTAGCAAGTCCCCAGGACTCAGGTTCGGCATTCATTCTGAAAGAAAAGAAGGCAGGTGGAAGGTGGAGGCGGCCTTCTCCAGCAGCAGGAGCCCACCCGGAGGTCCCTGTCTGTTGACACTCCGTGAAACTCCCCTGGTATAGAGATGGCCCTCAATGATTGCTGGGTGTGGTAGCACATGTCTTCAATCCCAGCACTCAGGAGGCAGAGGCAGGTGGATCTCTGCAAGTTCGAGGCCAGCCTGGTTTACATAGAAAGCTGTGGACCAGCGAGAGCTGTAGTGCAAGACTGGCTATGCCTTTAAGAAACAAAACAAAGCAGCAATCATTGGGTGAGGAACAGGCTGGGTGGTGCCTCTCACAGTCTTTGAATAGCTTCCTAGGCTTTCTAAAGTCTGAACACAGTCGCTCTGAATTTCAGAACACAGATGACAATGGCAATGGCGGATGCAGGGAAACACAAAGCCAAAGAGAAAGAAAGGAAGCCCTCTCTCCCTTTAGGTGAGTGGCAGGAGCAGACCCACAGGCCACCGCTGGTACCCGAGGAGCCTGTGTGGGTACTCGCCCTCTCATCAGGAAAAGCCTAGGTGGGTCAGGAGTCACAGGTTCCATATCCAAACCAGTCCCACACCCAAGTGCCACCTTGAGGTCCCCAGTACACAATTACCCAAGGCGAGGTGAAAGGTCATAAATCAGTGGTTCTCGGCCTTCCTAATGCAATGACCTCGTGCTGTGGTGACCCCAGCCATAAAATTATTTTCATTGCTACTTTTTACAACTGTCATTTTGCTATGGTTATGAATCGTAATGTAAATATCCGTGTTTTCTGATGGTCTCAGGCAACCCCTACGAAAAGTCAAGCTGGTCATATTGCCATGACCCAGATGTAGCGAGCACCACAAGACCTGCAAGTTGTGAATGGGTTAGGCCTGAACTGGGGTGAAGGGAGGTGGTTCAGAATTATTGCCTAAACCAGGGGTGTGTAGGCTTCACACTCTGTGGGCAAGCTGGTCACTCCCTGAGTCCTCGCTCCTAGACTGAGTCTCTTCCCTGCATTAAATTCCCAGGATTAAAAACACAAATGAAGAGTCACTGCTGGGTTTCAAGCAAACCTGCTCTGGTTCTGAAAATTAAGAAAATACAGTTGAAGTGTCTGTGGCCCCGCCTCTGGGTACCAGCATAACTGTAGGCAGAGTGGCAGTCCTCATCAGTCTGTGGCACTCATCTGTGGGCAGCGAGAGGCTACCGTCTGGGTGAAGAGAGCGAGCCTTCCTTCCAGGGCGCTCTGAAGGACTCAGTGTTTGAGAAATCCTCTGGGAGGAGTTTTCATCAGCCTGGACTTTACCCATCCTGCCTTGGGGGTCAGATGTCCTGAGATGCAGCATCCTGTAAAGTGTGCCACTAAGTACGGGCTCTGCCCAGGTCCACGCCGTGAGCTTGATCTCACCATCCAAACCAGCGGCTGCCTCAGGGACCCTAGCACGCCATCAGTGCAGCTATGCATCTGCAAACTGGGCTGGGGCCGCACTTTTCCCTCGTATCTCCATGCGGGGGACAGCTGCCACCAGGCCAGCTACCTAGACACGAAGTCAGGGCTTGGAGTGAGGAAGCCCAAGCTCCAGGGTCTGCCCTGCCCCCAGAGCTAGTCTTTCTCGTGTTTGAGCTGCTGTCATTTCCATTCCGCAGGGCAGCCTGACCCCGAGTACACGATCCTGATCGTAGACAAGCTCCTACTAGAGTTGCCCCTTGAGGGGCTCTCCATGCTCGGTGAGGTCACCTCCCTGTCAAGAGAATTTTCGCTCCAGATGCTATGGAATCGTCTCCATAAGGAGGAGCTAGGTGAGTCAGGCCTTGGCCACAGTAATGCTTAATCTCAAAATGGGAATTTTGAAATTACATTTCAGATAAAACATTGTCAACTCCTGTCTAAAGGTAAGGAGCAAGGCGCTGGGGGTGCAGCCCAGTGTGGAGGACTGACCAGCATGTACAAGGCCCTGGGTTCCATAGCCAACCCTGCAAACAATTGCCAAGTGTTTTAACATTTTCCTTGGCCCTTATTCACTCAAAATCAGTTCAAGAATAGACACTTGGTGCTGTGAATGGAAAGCCCACTTGAGTCCATGTTACCACAGTAAAGAAGAATCCTGCTGATAAAAATATTTGAAACCCAGAATCATTTGGTTAGATGTTGAGGGGCAGTGAGGGAAAGCAGACCCTGAGCCAGGCCTAGGCCTGGGCAAGGTAGAAAACAAGGATTTGGGGACCATCACCTGTGAGAATGCAAGTCTGTGAAAGTCCTCTAAACTGTTCCTGGGGCATACTGCCACTTTGGAATACATGTTGTACATCAATAAATAACAAATTGGAGCTGAAAATATGGCTCAATGATAGAGCAGTCACCCAGCGTCAACAAAGCCTTTGCTTATAAACCCAGGACTGAAAAAAGTGAAAAGCAGTCAGTAATCAATAAATACCAAATAAAGTTAAAAATCGATTAGAATTCTGTTGCTACTCCAGATAAAATAATACGAGCCATATTCTTCCAAGATGATGAGAAACCGGAAAAGAGGAAGCAAGGTACCAGCCAACCCAGGATGGAGACATCCTCTGAGAGAGAGGAGATACATGGTGTCTTAGTTAGGGTTTCTATTGCCCTGGAGAGATACCATGACCACGGCAACTCTTGTAAGGGAAAAAGATTTAATGGGGCTGGCTTACATTTCCAGAGGTTAAGTCCATTATCATCGTGTGACTTGGTGGCACGCAGGCAGACATGGTGCTGGAGCAGGAGCCGAGAGTCCTACATCTTAACTAATAGGCAGCAGGAAGTGGTGTGAGACACTGGGTGATATCTTGAGCATGTATGAGACCTCAAAGCCTGCCTCCACAGTGACACACTTCCCCCAACAAGACCACACCTATTCCACAAGGCCACATCTCCTAATAGTGCCACTCCCTTTGGGGGCCGCTCCCTTTCAAATCAGCACACATGGCCCAGGTGCTTCTTAGAGCCTTGTGACTCAAACATGGGCAGGAACACAGGGATAACCCAGAAGGCTCCCGGGCAGAAGACACGCAGCTAGGAGCCTGGAGAGAAAGCTGAGAAACTTGGGGACAGCATAGCGAGAAGTGACAACTGTTTAAAAAGACCTACAGAGGACCCCCATGGAGGCCAGCAGCAGTGAACCCAAAGGTCAGGGAAAGAAACAAGCAGCCATGGAGCAAGGGGGTGATACTTTTCATTTTTAAAAAATCTGCTTAAAATATTTTTGAGCAAACACTTGAGTGAAAGGAAATAATAGTAATACTTGTGGGATTTCCTGACAGGCATGGTAAGACCAGAGCAAGAGCTGAGGGGAGTGACAATGCAGGCTCTGCCAGGGCCCGATGCCATAACTGATGTGGTAAAATGTAACTAAACCCTCAAGCAAGCGCGAAGAACAACCCAAGCCCCAGTGTTCACTCGAGATCCGTGTTGGTGGGGAGTGGGGGGAAGAAACGGACTGTGGGAGGCACACACTGAAACTCCACACACATCCACAGCGGCTAGGGAGGCTGCAGTTGAACAGGCCGGTGTGGAGGGTCAGGACTGGAGGCCTCCGTGCCCAGGGCTGAGCAATGGATGAGCGAGTTTGGAACGGTGGGTAGATACAGTGGGTATCTATCAGAGGAAATAGGTCGGCCGGGTGAAGGAACACCTGTTCTCCCAAGTCCGTGGCATTCCCATTCACAGCAGCCTAACTGTCCATCCCTGGGTGAACAGTTACAGAAGATGGGCCTTATCTACACAACAGGGCACTCTTCAGCCGTAGAGAAGAAGGAGGACTTGCTTTAAGACAACATGGATGAGCCTGGTGGGCCTTGTGCTGGGCACAGACAGCAGCATACACTATGCCGCTGATCCTGGGAATCTCAGAAAGTTCAGCTCCACAGCAGAGAGAAAAGGACAGGCAGGGGCTGGAGCAGGGAGCTGCTGGCCAAGGACACAAAATCCTAGTTGCAGGAGAAACTTTGAGAGCTCGGTTGGACTTGATGGAGAAGCCAAAGGATCTTGCTGGACGCTCAGCATGTTTGTTATACAGAGTTGAACAGAAAGGCAGGGTTATTGCATACAGCTGGACATGGAGATGGGTTATTACAGACTGATAAACAAGGGGGCAAAATTATTGTGAAGAGCTAAACAAATCAGTTAACCTCGGTAGGAGTGGTAGTAGAGGAACAGTCCTCAGACCATAACTTACTGGAGGGAGAAAGTTTAGCACGATTAATAGAAACCCAGAGACAGAAATTGGGATTCATTCTAATGGTCAGAAAAGCAAAACAGCCAACCACTGGCTCTTACCTTTACCTCAGTCTGAAATGGCGAAGCTACTAGTGTGGCTACTGGGATTAAAGGTGTGTGTCACCACTGCCTGGTCTGTAAGGCTGACCAGTGCAGCTGTTTTACTCTCTGAACTTCAGGAAAGCTTTATTTATTAAAATACAAATGAAATATCACTACAGAAAGCCATGGTGGACTTTTCTTAACACACTATCAACATCCACACATGGACTAGAGGAAGGTTTAGCCATTTCTTTCTGAGTCTTACCTTGGGGTATTGGATGGACTTTGCCGTTTTCCCATTCATTAAGGTCTTCCTCTGGCCCCCACAACTGAGCAGGCCCTTGATGGTCATTTGAACACCCTCTTGGATGGATGGCACACAGGAACATATCATCAGTGAGGAGACTTGTGCCCAGAGAAAGACTCAAAAGAGGGCACACAGCAGATGCCTTCATTTCTGGAAAATTCTAGAAAAGGCAAATTGGTGTCCTCTTAGAAAGCAAATAAGTAGCTACTTGATAAGGATAAAGGCCTCAGGAAATGCAAGACTGAGATGCATCTGAGGGCCTTGTAAAGTGCAGATCTGACTCTGACAGCAGTCACCCTCTTAGTGTGCCCCTGAGACGTGTTCTTGGCAAAAGGAGGATGGCAGAGAGCCAGGTCTATGCCTCAACCCCACTGCCTGTGGAAGCCCCACCCTGGAAGACAGAAAAAGGAGTGGAAGGCATAGGGTGGAAAAGGGTGAAGATGGTCACAGTGGGGTACAAGTCATTCTCACGTAACCTCTGGAAAGAACTGCTCACTGTCCCAGCTGAGCATAGAAAAGACACAGGCTATTAAGTCTCTGTGCAGAGACCCTGGAACCATCAGGGGCCCAAATGCTACAGGCATTCTGGTGAGTTCCTTTTGTGAGAGGTCAGTGGTCAGAAATGGGTACCTTGAAGCCTTGGGGCTGGTCGTTCCTCAAGAGCTTTTCTTGGGCCTAGGAAGCTTTGCGTTTTGACGTGACAAAAATGGGAACCAACGGTTCTCATCCCTTCAGAGTCGCAAAATTCAAAATTCGACCTGAGCAGCACCTAGCGTCTTCACGGTGTCCTGTGCCTGCTGGCATGTCACAGTTGTCATTGTCCCCACAGAAGGCAGTGTGAAGAAAGAGATCAAAAGCAAGGAGTTCAAGAAGAAAAGCCCAGGAAAGAAAGGCACGAAGGTAGGTGGGCGGGAGCCCAGGGGCCCCTTGCTCCGCTCAGCTTGAGTTCGATGAGGCCCACTAGATCCACCGAGGCCCAGCTGGTGGCCCAGGTGTTGACGCCTCTCTCTGTGTCGCAGAACGCCATCATCCGGGTCATCCCACCAGAATGCATCCTAATCGACTCGGACACTATCAAGTGTATCCTTTGCTGGGTGCTCACGGGCCCCAGGACTCTGCTTTGGTTCTTGCTTGCCCTTGACTCGGACCCAGTTGTCGTGGACCCTTATGAGGATGCTCACGGCAAAGGTGAGAGCGTCACGTGGGCCCTTGGCCTTGTGCCAGCTGCTCTCACGCTTACACGGAAATCACCTCAAGTGGCCTCGGAGCCTTGGGTCTGAACACGAACTGACCACCTTGCCACTCTAAATACTTTGGGGCCTCCTCCCCTCTTCCTCCTCTTCTCCCCCTCCCCCATTATTCTTCTCTTCATACTTCATATCATCCTCTGCCAGTTCCTCCATTTAAAGAGGAAAGCAGAGACACCAACACTCCCACCTGTGCTGTTTAACACTCTCTCCTCCCCAGCCTCTGTCCAATCCCAGTGGCCCAGGGCCCCACCCCTCACGCTCTGATGAGGAAGCCACAGCCTGTCTCTCAATTCTTGCTGCAGAGGTACTGAGCCCCGTTTCCATAACCCAGGAGATCCTGGAGAAGTTCCGAGACACTTACACTGCACGATGGACGGGGCATCTGGGAAGCTACAGCATTCCAAGGTTGGGACCTGGGTCTCCAAAAGCTGACCAAAGAGGCTGGTGCCCTCACGTGACTCCTTTCCTCCTGGCTGGATCTGTTCTGTATAGCCCCAGGCACAGCACTAGGCAAGGGAAGCTGTTCTAATCCCAGGGTCACTCGCCTAAATGTGATCTACCCCAGGTGACTTCAGGTCCCCTTCAGGCAAAACCACCCAAAGAAAGTAATACTACTAGCATAGGGTTAGATAACTCCATGTCACTGGCCCCTGTGGGCATGCATTCTGTCATCCCTGTCCCTTGATATGTATGGAATTGGGTCAGAGAGAGCCAAGCCAGTTGATACAGGGGTAGAGGAGTAAGGCTGTCCAGGGCTGGGGTAGAGGTGGGACAGGGAGGGTGACGAAGACCCTACCTAGTTCCTCTCTCCCATATTAGAGGTACTATAGTACTTCCCAGAGCCAGCCCCACTGGCTTGAGATGCATGTTTGTTCCTAAACTACCATTCTCAGTGGAGACGTGTGTCTGAGGCCAGCTATACACTGGGAAAACAAAAATAATCTGGGCCCCACAACAGCACAAAGGGTTCTTTGCGGGTGGCAGGGGACATTCCCTGCTCGACAAACTGGAGCCCCTAGCCCAGATATGTGATCAACCCACCGCTGTTTTCACCCTGTGCAGCCAGACTGACTGGGAGCAGATACTGGACAGCTGCCGAGGCTTTTTCTTTTCCGGGATGGAGGGCAGCTTCCTGTCCCGCCTGGTAGTGGAAAGACTGGTAGCCATGGATCTGCAAGGTGAAGCCCCTCCCCCATCTGCAGCCTCAGCCAGGACTGCTGCTTCTTGATCCAGAGTCCAAGGCTTGTGATGCTTTAGGAAGGCATAGCACCCTATCCTAGCCTGTCCTCTACCTATCTTAAAACTGTCCCTGCACTCCTTCCGACAATGGTATGGCATCCACAGGGCCACTAACCGCCCTGGTTGCCCTCAGCACCTCCTTATATACAGAGGACCCCTGTTCAGACTTCCAGACCCTTTCCCCAGATGAGAGTCAGCTGTGGAGTGTCGCCTTCTAAGGTAGGACCCAGAACCCTTCCAGTCTGAACATGGATGTTTTGGAGGTCTCGTTCTCTCTGTGTGTCTGCCAACAACAGGCCCAGGAGGCCAGTGAGTCCCAGAAGTGCCATACCCAGACATCCCAGGGAACCGAAGGGGTTCAGAGAGCAGGTAGAGGACACAGTACCAGGTGATGTACAGAGTACGGTGTGCTCACAGGCACCTCGCCAGGAAGGCCATACTGACATGGCACTGACAACACACAGTATTCCAGGACAGCAGGCTTTTTGTTCAGACCCATGGAGAATGTGCTGCAGTGTGCTGGTCTGTGTGGTCCGTAGCCATCTCAGCAACACGGCCACAGACCTCTCTGGAGTGTCCATATGCTTCCCAGATACTCCAAGGTCTTACCCCACTCACAGGAGGCTGCTTTTGCTGGGCTGCTCAGGGCCAGCCGCCTTGCATAGCCAATAGGTAAGCCTTTTCAGGACCCCAGAGATGTCCCTTCCTCCCTCGTGAGCCATATGGTGGCTCGCAGGTTTATATAGCAGCTGTCTGAATGCTCTTTCCACACCAAGGCACCCGTGTCCACCATGGCACGTGCTGACCAGTCAGACGTGAGTGGAGTGAGCAGGAGCCCCATCACCAGAAACACTCAGAAGACATTTCTCGTCCCAGTGATGGAGAAAGCCCTCTTAGAAGGACTAATTCACATAAAGCTGGGGACACATGAGGCACATGCTGCAGTCCTTCCTAGTGTCCACTCTTCCCAGGAGGCCATTTCCCTGCACAGATGGACATTCTCCCTTTGGGGACAGTTGCCAAAGCCCATCTCAGGGCTCAGGAACAAGAACAACCTTCACCTCTGGGTCCGTGTCTGTTCTGTAGGTAGTCACACCAGAACCACACACTGCCGCTTGTCTCAGTGCCCATGCCTGTCTAGGGGGGCCCATTCATACTCAGAAACTTGGGACCATCTCACATCCCAGAAACCCTCACATCCACAGCAAACTGAGGGGTGGTAAGTTTGGTCAGCATCCAAAGCCCTCTAATACTGCATGTGGTACCTTTGACTAGCTCCTCTTCAGGACCAGCTTCTTATACCACACTACACCCCAGGTAAGCCCTGAGGTGAAGTCCTCTCCTCTCCTCTCTCTGCACCAGTATGGAATCCCGGAAGCTTCCATAAGTGATGGGGAGTAGAGCCGCTTATGCTAGGAAGGATCAGGGGTGGCCCTGAGCGCCTATTTCCTGTGTCCACTCACTGGGTACCTGAAAAAAAAACCTGTTGAGAGCCCAAGACTCAGGCTAATTAGTCGAGTACAGCTCCCATGGGGGTCTGGTAATGGTGTGGGTGCCCACTGAGGAGCCTCGCTGTATCCTGCAGATTGCCAGATGATGGTCCTGCTGGACTTGACCAGGTCCTCTGAGAGCCGGAAGCGGAAGGCAGAGTCCTCAGAGAACAAGAGGTACTTAGTGTCCTTGTGTCATCGAGAGCCTATGGATGGGGAAGGGGATGTTATGAGCAAGTGCTGGTACAGCTCAGCTCACCCCAGGGGTGGGTGGACTATCAGAGCTGGCTGGCCAACACCTTCCACCTCATGGTACCAAGTCCACTGCTGGCGGGCTCCAAGCTAGGCCTAGGAGCTGTTACCAGATGGATTTGACAATACTCAAAAAATGCTATTTCCTGTTAAATAACATTTAACTTTTGCGTGTGAGATTGAGAGCAGTTGGTGTAGGGAAGGATGGAGGGAGGGCCACCAGTCTCTTGGTACTAATCCGTGTATCCCCACAGTACATCACAACTCTCCTTGGAGAAGCCCATCGAGACTGCCATCCTTCTGAGCCTGGTAGGGGTTGAGAGCATTGTGGCTAACCAATGGCCCACGCTGCTGCAGGACAACGCACTGAGGGCCACCATCCTATGGGATAGTGAGTGGGCACCCTGGCTATCCCAAAGTCTTCTTGGGCTTTTGCTAGAAGCCTGCCAAGGGTGTCCATAGCCCTCCTGAAGGGTCTTTTTTCTGCCCTAGACCTGCTAGCATTTGGCAAGCCACTTGGGAAAACAGTTCGTCTCATTCAGAGGCTAGGCAATGAAACCATTAGCCAAGGTAAGGTAGAGACTGCCCTTTCATTTGCATGTCTGTGTAATGTGGTTACATTGTATCTGCCCTCAGGGACAGGGTACTCCCCACTTCATGAAAGAAAAGGAGAGGGAGAGGGAGGGAAGGAGGGGGGAGTGAAGGAGGGAGAGGGCATGAACCAATAAGCATTGTTCTTGTGGAGAAGCCAATGTCATCTGCTCAGCCTTTGAGCAGGGAGAGGGAGAGTAAGTGAAAGAGCTCAGCTGTACTCTCTAAGAAGAAATGGAGAGACCTGGGTGGTCCCTGCACTTTCTCTCTGCCCAGAGAGAGGACTCTGGGGATTTGGCCACCTAGGCTGCCTGGCCCATGGACTCCATGCAGCCACATGGTCTCCCTAAGCCAAGACAAGAAAACATCTAGGAGGAGGGACTCCCAGACTGAGGGTGTGTTCTGCTAGAGCCAGGAGGGTCACCCTACTTGCATCTCCTGTCCCTGCAAAATTTCTAGCCTGGGGCAGGGGTAGGGTAAAGCTTCAGGCAGGGCTGGAGGATGTTGCCTGTTCTACATGAGACAAACTCCACCTACCCATCCTTCAAACAAACCTTGTGCCAAGATGCGCCAGCTGCGGTGAAAGAATTTGCAGATAAATTTCACATGTGGATACTAGTGTTAAAAAAAATCAGATGAAACTCTAGCTAATTGCATTTAGCAATACACTGAAGTGAAAACGGAGCATAACTCACGAAGATTTATCCTGGGAGCGTTGAAAATTGAGAAATCTGAAATACATTCGATACAACTCAGTAGGAGATTAACTTCTGAGAAATCGTGTGCTCTCCGGTGCCTGGGATGCAGTTGCCAGGGGGAAAGAGCTGACTGTGTAAATGAGCTTGGAAGAGTGAATGAATGAACAGTGAATGAGTGGCTGAGGAGTGAAACATGTGAGTGTGTTCGTGAGTGCAGGAGGGAGGGAAGGAGGGACCAGAGAGGTGGACAAAGGTGGTAAAGCCTGGCACTCCTTCCTAACAAGCCAGAAACAGGACTGGGCATGACTCTGCCCTGTCCTGCTCTCCAGAGTGGCCAGCGTGCTGCTTTGCCATAAACAGAGAAAGAGCAGACTGTGCAGGCCTCACCACCACTGCTGTCAGTGGTGGTCTCTAGCTCCTGTCATTACAGAGGAGCCCAAGCATGTGTTTGGAAGGAAAGGACCAAATGATGCTTATGCCCGTGAGTCGTCCTGCCCAGGGTAGGGTTGCCTCTGGGCTTCACAGAGGAAGCTATGAGGCCAGTCTCCAGGTTCAAGATGTGTCAGGAAGTCCAGGGGAGTAGACGGGGGCTTGCGATCAGATGTGATCACGTTCTGGTGCCGTCGTTGACAACCACAAAACAAGACCACCGTAGCTTCTACACTTGACAGCACTGAGGAGCAGGAGGTAGCGAGGCTGTTGTGGTCAGGCTGCAGGGAGAAGCACCAACCTGCTCCCTGATGCTCTCCTCTCGCTGGTACCATGCCCTTGATGAGGCTGGACATCCTGACAGCACCCAGGCTGCGGCCAGAGAGCCCTGGGGTTTACAGCTTGTGTCTCATGCTCCACAGATGAGGTTCCCCAGGCCTCCAGGGAAGAGATATTCTCCGAACTGCAGGCTCAGCGCTTTGAGCCACGCCCCACTGCCCTGGGCTTAGTTCTGTACGGACTGCCTCACCAAGCCATCGTGTGAGCTAAATCCCAGGAATCTGTGGGGCCACTGTCCCCAGCTCTAACCCTCCGAGGAGCCTCCCCACTCAGGACTTTTCCCTCGCTTTCTGGGGTTCACTCCAGCATCGACACAGCCTGGTGTCTGTCCTTCTGCCCATGATCCGTATCCTAGAAGACGGCTGTTGGTGGGAAGCCACCTACGCTCCTGCTTGTTCTCTTTAGCCTGCAAGTTTGGTTTCTGCTTCAGTGTTTTAGTAAACAACTAAACTTTACACATAACTAAATGCGTGGTGTGTTTCTGGAGGTCCAGGACAGGAACTGGGCATCTGGCTATGATCACCAGCACATTCAGGCACCATCAAAGCTGACAGGAGGACACTATCCTTGCGTGAGCTAAGGGCCGCCACACTCACCCCACACACCTCTGGAGACACGTGTGGTCCTCCTGCCCCCTGCTCTCCTGGCTGCTGTTGTGTCAGGGCTCTTGGTAAAATACCTCTACATGATCCTTCTACAGTTCCCAACAGGCTTTTCCGGATATGGTCATCAAGGGTGGTCCATGAAGTCCTGGAGGGCGCTTTCAGCCATGGACTAACAAAGCCCAGCTGTGGGTCCTCTTTGCCCATTCTGGCTCTCTGGCCAGGAAAGGAGGAGAGCAAAGAGCAGTCTACAGGGCAGAAGCTTAAAGTCCCAGTATGTTTCATGAGCTTCCCTGACTGCTACCTCTACTAAGGGGTCAGGGTGGAGCTATTTTCCATTTCCTCTGCTAATGACACATACTACAGAAAGAGCAGAGGGTCATTTCAAGTCATGGTTCTGGTGGCCCAGGAGATTTCATCCAGCAATGGTCTTCTTGCTGATAAGAGTTCTGTGTCCCAAGGCGCTGCGCACATCTGACAGTGAGAGGCAGGGAGTACACTTTCCCTGGTCTCTGTCCTTCCTTTTGTAAATCTACTAGGATCCAGTCATAAGGTCTGCACCATGACCCTGTTAAATCTCAGTCACTTCCCAAGCTGGGCCCCAAACACCCATCTTTTCAAAACTCACAACAGGTGCTGACTTCTGGATACCAGCTCTTGGGGGGCACACAGACCATCTCAGAAGTGGGGCTCTATCTTTGTTCTGAACTAGAGCTGTGAATGCAAGGGGTGCAGGGCTAACTGACAGCTGTTCCTCATCCTAAGCCTTGTGGAGCCCAGTGCTGTCTCCATAGAACTGGTGTCAGATGGATCTCCCTGGGGGAAATGTCACCTAAGGGAAGGACAGGGTCTGAAGGAGGCATTCTTGACAGCTGGGTGCATCTCACCGCCACCCCTGCTCAGTGCCCCTGTACCTTGCTAGTGTGTACTCGCCTCTCCTTGCCTCTGGCTGTGCACAGAGGAACTGACGCCAAGGCTTCCTGGGTCAGGACACATGTGGTCAAAATTGTGCTTAATAAGGCACAAATGAATATCTACTAAAACAGCTGTCAAAAGACAATGCAGTCAATGCCACACAACACTGCTACCATGCTAGAAGAGGTCTGTATGAAACAAAACCTGCAAACCCTTCCTCAGCCCTGAGTGCAGTCTTGGATACTTCTTTATCCCTGAGGGTTGGTATTTCACCCCCCAACCCGCATACATATACCTAAGTGTTCAGATCAGCCTTGCTCAAAAATAGCACAAAAGTCCTAGCAGAAGTCACATCACAGTGTGGACCAGTGTCCCTTTACTGATTCTGGCTCCCATTCTTGCTCTGAGCCTGTGGTAAGTAGAGCTGCCCACTCTATAGCCAGGAGGCGAAACAGAACGGAGGCTGGGGTCCCACAAACCCAAAAGACCTACACCCAAGACCTAAATAACCCCTTCCTAACTGGGCCCAATCTCCCACAGGATCACCCTGGAAACCAAGTTTCTGACATATGGGCCTTGGGGAATACTTCAGAGCTGACTGTAGCACTCATTCTTGTACTAAAATCAGAAACAAAACACAAGCCATCGAGATAGTCACCTAGATGGACCCAGAGGGTCCCTGCTGGGAAATAGAAGCCCCTGTCAAAAGTTACAAGATTTCAATAGATAACATTATCAAATAGCAACGTATAGAGACCAGTAAGTCAGGCTTGCCAGAGCACAGGGACAGATCTGGGAACAGCAGCAGGAAGCCTGGGGATAGCCCCCATTTGCATTTTGACTGTGGCAGTGACACCCACCTGCACAGGAGGCAGTACGGGAGAGCTAGAGAGCTACATGATGACCTCACCAACACCTAGGACCCGTGCCACCATCTCTGTTTGTTATGCAAAGTGTCATCACTGGGGAAGGAGGGAGAGTTACTGAAAACCTTTTATCCTGAAGGTTGGGATTAAAAGAAAACCACAGAAGGCACCAAACCCCAGAGGGGAATGTGGGAGAACGCAAGAGTTGTTAGCAGAGAATACCAAAATCAGTCTCTGCTGGAGATGCGTTCTGTTTTATGTCCTCCCCCTCTTCTGTGCCACAGACTTGTGCTTTGTTCTTTTAACCTATAGAACAAAGTCCTGAGATTCCACACCTGAGATGGTGGCCCAAGCCTCGCAGGCAGGTAGCATGTAGCGAGATCCACCTTGGTGGGACGCTATAACATCATACCTCATGACAGTGACCACATTCACAAGCTACACAGAACAGTGTGCAGCTTGTCTCAAGCTGCTGAACTGTGGACTTTTTCCCTTTTTATTCCCAACCTCACTTGAAGTCGGGTGCCTGAAACCATCAACAGCGCAGGATGGGCATGGGGGCTGCACACTGTGTTCTGGCTTCAGTGGATCTAAACTTAACCTGACACACAAATACATCAAATGAACATCTTCGATGGTGTTGGAAGGGTTATGTGGGATTCTCCTCTATTTTGTTTGATTCTTTTCCTTTTAAAAACAAATATGCATACTTGTTCCAGAATTAGAAAAAAACACAGAGCTAACTAATGACCAGGGGATAAATTCAAATGTGAGCTGTACTGGAAATATGAGCTTTCCTCTACAAAGACGTTGGCACGCACCCAAACAACAAGAATAAAAGCTTCTGAAAATATTTCATCTGCAGTATCACATTCTTCACCTCACACCGTGTCTGCTCATGTGAGAAATATTAAACAGTGAGTGCTATTCCATGTATCAAAGGCGTTAAAATAACTTTCTGAATTATGTCCCAGCAACATAACAAATCACATTATCAATTAGCTCCCGCGGCAGAAGTGGCATTCTGTAATATATTCAAGCATGAAAAAATTGCACAGGTGAAATTTATGTAACCCTAAAAACTATGAGGAGAAAAAAAATTGCTTGGGATTTATTGGTCATAATGGGAGACAGGATGTAATTCCAGCAGTAGATGGCCTCCGAGTAAGACACCCAACCCTGCCTCTTAAGGTGCCTCTCCTGGAGGTAATAGACAGGAGGGGAGGCGGGGCATCGGACACAAGGGTGATGGCTACTGTCCACATCCAGCTTGGACTTCCCTGATGTCAGGTGACCCTGCACAGGTGGGTAAAGTGGGGACGGAGCCATCTGCAGGTTGCTGTCACCTCTGAGCCAGCACAGTGAGAAAGGGGCCAGGCTGGATGGTCTTGACCTCAACCTTAAGCAGGTCACTCAATAGTCCCATCTTCTCCTCTGGGAAATTCCCAGAAGCAGGAGCCAGGATTTACCTGTGTAGGGCTAGGAGAAGTAGGGGGCCAAAGGTCTGACCCCATCCAGACCCCTGGCAATAGTAAAGGGTGTTGTCCACACAACCGTCAGCCCACCATCCACTATGGATTCTCTGTAAGTGTCCCCACGGCTTGTCAACTAGCTTCTTAAATGTCCCTCTATTCTCTTAGGTGGTGAAATTTTCCAATTATTAAAATAAATATTTTTTGTTAACTGTTTATAGAAGAAAATTTGGAAAATAAGAGAAGCATGCATGGGGGTAAAGGCGCTCTTGTGGTCCAGCATGCATGGGGTAAAGGTGCTCTTGTAGTATATACCAAAGCTGCATCAAGGCTTGGTGGGCACGTTCCTCCCTGGCCTTGTCTTACCTCCTCCAGAGTCTTCACTTTAGGAGGTAAAGTATACTGTATCTCGTGGTTTTTAACCAAAATCCCATTTAAAACATCCTTTCCTTCCAACTTGGGGCAGCCAAAGCTGGGAATAGGCCAGAGGTCCCCAGCAAAACCCCTCTACTGATGCTGTAGCCCTTATCTCCTAGGGACTAGATCCCAGTACCTAGAGTTATCTAGGCACAGAACTTGGGGCTGCCTGGTGGACCACCTAAGAGAGGAACAAGAGGACATGGGGGATAGCAGAGACTACAGTCAAGTGGACTGCAGTCCTGGGCAGAGACACAGACAGGCACATCCTGTGTCCTTGACTTAAGTCTGATCCCAGCAGCCATCTCGTCTCCCTCGTGCCTGGTGCCCCTTGCTTACACTCCCTGTTTTACCCCAGCATGAGAGCCAGGCCTTTGAAGACCAGGCCCCCACTCTGCTCCTATCCACTCAGGAGCCACCCCTGGTTTCTGGAGGGGAGTCACCAAAGTTGAGGCCCACATACTGTACCAACACTTCCCAACCATTTCTCGTTATGTTCTCCAGAACATCATTCTTGGGGCCACCCTGCTTAGGATAGCACTCAGATAGTGGCCTGAGGTCCCTGTTCTGTGGCCTGCCCAGCCTTAGGCCACCATCGGCCACACAGGAAACCATAACCTCTTCTGCCCAGGTCTGGTTCCTCCAGGGTCATTGCATGTAACAGAGCTGCTGGTGAAACTTTTGGGGCTCCCTGAATTGTCCCTGGAATTCCAAGGTAAGACTCCCCTACTTTCGCATGGCCAGACTGCCCATCCACCAGCCACTTCCTGCCCCTGCCCTGCCTATCCTGCCTGCCCTGCCCAGCTTCCTCTTTCCAGTCAATCCAAGCAGTGAAGTTGCAGCTACAGCTAAGGTAGCCTCTGGCTGGTCTAGATTAAGGAATTAGGCAGGTTAATAAAACTAAAATGTTCGTAGACACTTGTATATAAATTTCTATTAAGTTGCCTTGTCCAGCATTGGTCTGTAATAGTTTAATTTCTGTATTAAATAATTAAAACCCTATTTTCAATTGCTGTGAACAATTGTTTTCCTTAATGATCTTCCTAGAGCAGCCAGTAATTTTATATCTTGTAAAAATGATTAAATGGCATCATTATCCCATATCTCTGAAATATAACTCAGCAACTCCCAGAAAGGCCATTTGTATTCAATTAATGCTCCCTCGCATTAAGCCAGCACAATATTACTTCATGCCACACATAACCCCACTGTCCTCTCGTTTTATTGTGACGATGATGAAGAGAGAAACAACCGGTTTAATTATCCCATTTCCAACAGAGAAATCAATTTCAATACATCTTCACCCCTTGTGAAAGAGGCTGCCTGGTCCCTGGGACGTGCAGGGCAGGTGAGTGTGCTCAGGTGACCGCTGCAAGCTTGAGCACAGACACAGGAGCTGGGTCAGTGGGGGCTGAGAAAAGCAGACCCAAGGCTACCCTCCCCGGTGACCTTGGAGACTACCCTTCTCTCTGGTCAAGGTCAGCAGCCTCTCCATTGCATCCTCAGGTTTCCTGGCTGTCTTCCACCTGTACAGTCCCAGGGCCCTATAGTTCCAGAGACGAGATCTGAGGAACCCCGGGGACGGCGGGCTTCCAGAGGACAGCCCCACTCATTCACTCACTGAGATGGTCACCCCCCGCCCACTCCTCAGATCCCTGCCAGGGTCCTGTGGGGGTGGGGGGGGGTTACTGACACACAGAGCCCGGCTCTCTTGGTCTGGGTGATCAAGAGCTACTTCCTGCCTGCCATTCAATCACTACAGCGCTGTAACCAGAGTAGTCTAATCATCAGACATTTTCATCACAACTCACAGAAACCCGAGCAATGACTAGATTAATACCCTGGTGCCATCGGCTAATGACCGAGATAGAGCTGATGACCAAATTACAGGGAGTTCTTAAATGTCCTTATTATAGATTTTAATCTTGGTGACAAGAGGTGAGAGATAGAGTTGCTATGACTAGGAGGAAGCGATCGCCCTCTGCCTGCCGTCCCATCCCCCACTGTCCGCTTTGAACCAGACTGATGAGGGGAATGGAAACACAGTTGACTTGAGCAGCCAGGCAGAGACCAGGGACGACCCTGACTGAGTTCTACAGCCTGAGCCTAGAGTGGAGTCTGAGCCAGGATTAAATTGCGCTGGGCAAGTGAAGTTATGTGAGCGTTTTCAATGACTTTAGGACTTTTCCTGAATGTCTTGCCCATTAGTGGGTTCGGAGATCCCAGACCCTAAACCTTAATGACAGACAGTATTCAGAGAGGCAGCTCAACCCTAGCACCTGGATGCCCATCTTCTGCCAAACCCAGTGTTCCAGGGAAGCCAGGCACACACTGTACTTGCTGCGGCAGGGACATAGCAGAGGCACCCCAGGGTCCCTGGGCTGCAACCCAGCTTCGTATAATTGTAGGAACCAATGAGACTCAGAAGATTCCTCAGTAGCAGAGAGAGCATAGCCACATTTCTTCCTGACAACAAATACGGCCATTTTACCAAGTTCCTACAGAGGACCGCCCCTTTCTACAGGCTAAAGTGAGACCTGACGGCTGGCGCTTGGCAGTTTCTTCATGCAGTGAGACAGAATTCACATGCTCAGGATGATAGAGCTATAGAGAAGTTGGACATCTGAGACCCTTACGATTCCCTCCCCCTCCTGAGCATCTCACTAAGGATGACAGAATGACAGTATTCTACCTCACTGTGTCACTAACTAGGACCCTTGAAGGCTATGTCCAAGAGTAGGGGCTTGCCTTCCTTTTCTGTCTGTCCAGATCCAAAGTCACTTGAGAGCAGAATACGTATTTGGCTTTAGCCAAAGATTCTACCCAGATGAGAACAGTGAGGAGTGGACAGGGTATGTGGTAGCTGGCTGGGCTGTGCAGAAGGTCCAAGGCCAGGGAAGCCAGGTCTCTGCTCCATTGTTCTGGTGCTCTACTCTAACTCCCTGCCTCCCATAGCAGACAGCCAGGAGAGATGCTGAGTTCTTGAGCAGCTTCTCAAGTCCTACAGAGTCCAGACTCAAGCCGTCAGGGACCCCAGAGCAGTCCCCCTCTCCTCAATCTAGTCCCTTTGTTTTTAGGGGTCAACTGCGGTTCCTCCTCCTCTTCTGTCCCCAGGCCTGGTTCTTGGCTTCTAAATGAGTCAAGTATATCTTGCCCCATGGGCTCTCATGCCTGTATCATCCAGAAGAAGGGCTGAGAGTGGACAGCAAGGTGCCTCCCAGCAACACAGGACGTATTCGCTGGACACACGGAACAGGCCTGAGTGGATCCTGGGAACATTCTTTGCTATTCCCAGGGTTTAACAGTTCTTACCGTTAATGTTTTCCATTACATCTTTTGGTGGCACTACCACTGCAAAGAAATGCTGATGGCTTCCTTTCTCCAGCCCACTTACTCAGAAACTTGATGGAACGTCATATCAGTTCCAACTAGAAGCTAACTAACATCACTGACAAAGTAATGACAATATATCTCTCCCCTTTGGTCCCATGTATTTCATTTTCTTTTCTTGTCCTGTGGGTTGCCCAAGATGCCCATGATCACATTAGATAGCATCAGTGTCAACAGGCATTTAAGTCTCAACCCAAGCCCTAAAACTCCCTTATTAAAAGTGCAGTTTCCCTGGAGACTTGTGGTGTGTGGGGGGGGGCAGATTAGAGCGGGTTAAGAAAGGGTCTCTTGACATAGCCCAGGTGACTTTCAACTCACAATCCTCCTGCCTCTACTTCCTGAGTTCTGGGAATATATGTATCACAATACTTGGCTCACCTTGGGGTGGGGGTTAAAATAAGCTCTATCAATTTAAGGAGGTTCCTTTCTGCTCCTACTTTTAAAACGAATATAAAAGTCATAAGTAGGTTACTCCACCATCAAATGCCTTCTGTGAAGCATTTTTAAAAGCTTGTGTGGGTTTTTCTTCCTTTCAGTCCATTAATGTGGCAAATTCATTGAAAGATTTCTGTTGTTGAGTCACATTGGTGCTCCTGAGCCAAACTGACTAGATTATTGTGAGATGCTGGTCCCATTACTACTGTTTTATAATTATCAAGCAAGCCTACAATTTGGCTTCCTGACTTTATAATACTCTTGTTCCCCATCAGCTCCTTCCTCACAGAGATGATTGACCAGACAGCTACCCCAGATTTCTGATTCCCTCCTTCCCTCCGGTCTTCTTAAAGACTGAACTTTGACAGTGGGCGGAGACCTGAGGCTAACCCAGAGGCATATAGCAGGCTTCCCTCTATGTGAAACATGGCTGACTTTAGGCCACATCGATGTTTGCTTGTATCTCTGTGTGAAAGCGCCACAGCTCTCTGAGACTCCCCCTTGAACCCTTCAAGGCAGAGGTAGGCCAAGACTGTAAGGAAACATCTCACCTTTTGGCCACAAAAATTGGAATCAATTACAATCATCAGACTTCTCTATACCTTGGTTCTCTCACTCTGTAAGGCAACAGTTTCCCTATAAGATCTGATTGAGCCACAAAGTTAAATTGGAAAATGTAGACAGAAACATGCCTATAATTTATTTCACTTTCTCTCTGCATGTATTCCGAATCAGGATTTAGCTCTTACATCAGAACAAGGCTCCATTACCCATGAGAGGGTTCAGTAATCTCCTCTCAATCCCTCAGGTGTTTGCCCCTGATATTATCTGCTGCGGCCTACCCCCTCTCATGGCCTCTATAGGAATAGCTTGCTGTGCTGTCCCCATGAGCCCTTAGGCCTGAATGAACTGTGCAGAGGTGCCCCGATGATACGCTTAGTCCTGCAGGAACCAAGGAGCTTAGGTCCACTATAAACCCACCAATGAGAATGTTAGGGGAAGATTACATGGTATCTGGACCCTCGTCAAGGCCTTCTCACAGACTCATCTTCCTCTAGCTTGCAGAGCAGCACATGGTAGGAAAACCGCTGCCCCAGAACTGGGCTGCCTAAAAAAGAGCCGACGTTTCCTAATTTAAGGAGCCAGAGCGTTAGGGTGACAATGGGGTTTGGTTGCTCTGGGTTGCTGTTTCTTTCTGTTCTGTGTATTTCAGGTGTGAAGCATCCGCCACATTGTCAGGCTGGCTTTTCACTGCCCCCTGGAGGCCACATTTGGAATAGCTTCTGGACTCACTACTGTGGTGGGTGGGCCATCCTGAAGCCACGACATGAAACCTGGACTTCAGCAAGTGATGGTGAGAATAATAAGCACAAGGCATTTGGGAAGTGAGAACAGAGTTGGCCAGAAGAGCAGTGTGACAACAGGTGCTACTAGCCACCAACTCATACATCGGGCTAAACACTGGGTCCCCTGGTTCAGACTACCTGCTTCCAGGATCTCTGCTCAGTGCCTGGCTATCACCTTCTTCTCCAAGGTCAGCGGTTGCTGAGTGCACACAGCAGTGTCTGAACTGAAGCCTCGTCACCTACCTGAAAAGTGAAGACAGCTCGTGGTCATTGGGCTTGGTTGTGAACGGCAACCTGCCTCAGACAGACTTCTCTTAGGGCAGCTGCTGGTAGGGACCCAGTATCCCAATATCCCCATCACACGGCCTTTTGATTCTGCTCACTGATTGTTGGGATTGCCATAAAGTAATCTACAGAGTTAGTGGCCTCTGGACCTGGTTTTGATTCGCAAACAGAGGTTTCAATGGGGCTCAAGTCAGGGGGTCAAGCCTGGCTGGCTCAGACCTAGTATTTGGCTCCCAAAGGGCATGAAGGGAGGTCCTGATGGATCCTTTGTGCTCCTCCTGCTCCTCTCAGTACCATCTCCCATGCCTCCCACCTCCCGGCAGCTCCCTTCCCCTGGAGTCTAGAGGTGGGCTTTGAATACCTGCTGCTGTGGGGTCAAATGTACATATGATTCCTCAATTTGAGATTTACAGGACATTGCCCAGAGGAGCCTCTCTGACTCACCATACCATAAACAATGCTGGCTGGCAGCTGAGGGGCATTTGAGTGGGACCTCAGGCCTCTCCCAGAGCATTATAGATCTCCCAGGGTGAGCACCCAATATGGGAGTCAAAGGATGAGTTCAATGGCGCTCCCAGGGTAAGTGCTCAAGAGTGTAACCCCACCAAGGGAAGCTCACTCACACCAAAAATCCCAGCTCACAGCAGACCCAGGCACCATGTTTGCTCACCACGCTTCCTCTGCTAAAGACCAAAGCTATTGGGGGAAATGCAGGTGTCAGGAGCAGCTTTATTCACCCTCTTCCCCGTGAATTGAGAAAATAATGGTCAAAAATAATGCCAAGAGCACAGCTGACTCTGCAGAATGAAACCACAGCTCTGCGGAGCAGGCAGGATGATCAGGAGTATGGGGATGCGCCAGGGACCCCATGAGACTGACCTGTCAGGGGCTAGAGTTAGAGGTGTAAAGGGTTCCCCAGTTTAACTCTACTACATGCACAGCTTCTTAGGCCTGCATCTGGCTGCTGCACCCCCATCCCTCTCAGACACCCGTGCAGGGCCCATAATTCATTCTTTCTCCTTCTGATTATGCACTTACACACAGGTCAGAAATATTCTGTGTGCCCTTCATTTCACGTGTGTATTTCCTTCTTTTCTACACAGACACAGAGATGCACAGATGTGTGTGTGTGTGTGTGCGCGCGCACGCACACACACACACACACACACAGAGAGAGAGAGAGAGAGAGAGCATGCTCACAAGTGCATAGAGTCATCTTTGGCTACAGCAATCGGGTCTATCTGAACTTAACCTCACTGAAATAAGTCTTTGAGCTTAAACAAACGCAATGCTTCCAGGAACACTCAGAGACTGATCTGTCAGGGAGAAGGAGCCACTTGTCTTGCACTCATTTCTGAAGACCTGAACTCCTATTGTTTTCTGTTAATGGGAGTGATACGTGCTCTCAGGAAGAAAGCCCTGTGCTAAGCTGCAAAGAAAGCATTGGGCCGTCTGTCCACCAGTCCTGCATGGTACCTACCTGAGTGTGTGGTGCCCTCAGGGGCTTCCAAGCCTTACCAGAGTAAATGCTGTCTATTTCACAATGAAGTATCATAAACCTACTTAAGGAAACATTGAGCATATTTTTAGAATTGGTTCACCAGACCTGAAATTCTGCCACCCCCCCCCTCGGTACGTTTGTGGGCACTTCCTATTCACACTTGGCCCTCTCCTGTGATGGTGGTCACCGAATATAAACAAGTGTGTCCACTTTGCATTAATTGGAGTGTCTTCTTTGAGCACAACATGTAGTCTGCTCTAGTAACTGTCACGGTGTTCACACAGTGTCTCAGGACAGAGAGTCCACCATCTTGACCAGTTCCTCCACAACTGATGGGAGCGCATGGGAAAGGGCAGGGCAGGGCAGGGGCAGGGCAGGGGCAGTTCATGACCACAGGGTTTCTGTTCACTAACTATGCTTTCTTGTCATTTCCACCTTTAATGTTATGGTGCCACACTTGTCCTCAGAACAAACAGCACCTCCCCCATCAGCATCCACAGGAACAAAACACTACCCTTTGTGGTATAATTCTACGGTAGATGGCAGTCGGCCTCCAACCTACTAATTTGCTTAGTCTCCATCGAAGTACCCAAGGAAGCACCCAGCAAAACTCCCATCCCCCATCTAATCAGATAGGGAGGTGGACAAAAGCCTGGGGGCTGTGGATAAAAATGATTACAAGCTAGAACACTCAGATCACATACCTCAGGGGCAATTGTCGCTGGTCCTCCCCGTCCCAGACGTGGACAGCTGGGGCTGGAGGAAACCCTGGGCCAGGGCTTTGTGCAAGGTTGCCCAGGAAAAGCATTCCCAAGATACTTAGAGGTTGCCTGTTTCAGAAGGCACTGACTTGGACATCAACTGAATCTCTCATCATCAGAAAAATACCTCCACTTGCAGAGGGCCCTGCTCCTGCCTGAAGCATGCCAAGAGGTCCTCTGGACACACACACACACACACACACACACACACACACACACTTTACCATTTCCCCCAGCTGGTGTGGTCCAATCCCATCCCTGTATCACAACAGTGATAGCCAGAGCAGTAGCCTTAACACAAATCTTTTACCAGGCTCAGCACTCAATTAGCTCCTGTGGCACGTGGTCAGACCCCCTGGAGGCCCCAAGAGAGAGCTCATTACAAGCGATTGCACATCTGTGCCTGAGAGGCCCTGGGGAATTAGCTCTGTACTGTGATTTACAGTCTCTTCTCTTTGTCCTTCCCTGAAGGAGACAAGATTCTTAGACCCCCAGAGAAGACTGCACCTTGGGTGGCATGTTACTGTCCCCTTAGAAAGCCTTAGCCCTCTCCACCTCTTGCCTGCTTGCTCCTAGGGCAGGCCCTCCGGTGACTTAGGCAGTTCTGCTCCCTGGCCCCCACCTTGCCTCCCACTCAGGTTTCCAGCACACAGGAGAGGGTTGGGGAGTTCTGCTGCCCAACTTGCTTGGACACAGATAGCTGTGGAGAAGGAAGATGCCCCGGTCTCCAATTGAGAGCCAGGTACTTTCCAACAAATCACAGCAGTGGAAGGGACCAGATACCCAAAGGCAGAGGAGAGAGGGCCGGCCCAGGAGATGAGGTCAGGGCTCAGATTTGTTTGGAACAGAACACCTCATTGAACACCACACCCATGAGCATCCAACTGCCACCTTGGCAGGGTCATTAGCCATTGGTTCATACAAGCTCCTTGAAACTTGGTAGCTGGTAGTCTCAGTGCTAGGCTTGGGACTAAAGAATCAACTGGATGGGACCAAAACCCAAACATAACAGCCCAAGAAAGTTGGAAGCACCAAAGATTTTAATTCTCCCAGAAAAGGGCATCCATAAGGAAGAGTGAAGCCTTTGTCTGGGAACCTTGTGGCAGCCACAGGAACCCGAGGACTAGGGTCCCCAGTGCTGAGCATGTAAGTCAGTACACAGTGTGAATGATGTATACCCAGCATCATTCTTGGAGACTACAGAAATGGAAGTCTCCTAGCAGGGCTGAGGCTGAACAAAAGGAGGTCTTTAGGTATTTCTGTGCCAGTGAGGTAGTTGGAACGTAATTGCCCCCCGCCCCAAGCACTATTAGGTATGGCCTTGTTGGAGGAAGTGTGTCACTGTAAGGGCAGGCTTTGAGGTCTCCTATGCTCAAGCTACCTCCAGTGTGGACACAGACTCCCTCTGCTGCCTGCGGATCAAGTTGTAGAACTCTCAGCTCCTTCTCTAGCACCATGTCTGCCTGCACGCCGCCATGACACATCATTATAATAATGGACTCAACTTCTGAAACTGTAAGCCACCCCAGTGAAATATTATCCTTTATAAGAGTTGCCATGCTCATGGTGTGTCTTAACAGCAATAGAAACCCTAACTAAGGCAGCCAGACAGAGATCAGGCGCCTAGAAGCCACCTGCATCCTCAAACCTGCCCTGACCACAAATCAGGCCTGAACAGTGTCACAGAAGCCATCTAAACTGAGGAGTTATAGCCTCTTCTTTGTACACAGATAGGATCTTTCCTGGCTCCTGAATGACATACAGAGGCAGTGTGCTGGAAAGGGGTCCCACACATCCTTGTGAGGACCTTCCCCTATCTGTGACTGTCTGACCATCTGCCCCCTTGGTCATTGATCAGGCTGCGGACCACGCTAGCATCCTAGGCATCTTAATGAGGTAGCCCTGGGGTCACTGCAGCCTCTTCCCCATCTAATACCAGGCAGGGCAAAGCTATCTCCCTGGCACAGTGGCCCCTCTTTGAGGTCACCCCTATGATTGGGCAAGCAGGGATCTGTCAATCTGGGAATCTGAATCTGTGGGAAAGTAGGAAGACATAGACTCTCCTGCCCTGCTCTAGTTATGCCAGCTCTCAGAGGCTCTTCACTGCCCTCGGAGAGTAAGGGCAGTTTCTTCTCCCAGGACCTCAGTGAAAACGTGGGAAAGAACTTCCCAGTCCAAGGCTCCCTCCTCACCTCTCCTTCTGCAGGGGCTGCTCCTGACAGCCTGGATTGACCTTAATACCCAGAGAGCTATAGGAAAATAGGTTTGTGATAGAGACCAACTCCTTCCGCATTCATGTGGCTGGAAGAACGTGCTGCAGGGCAGGCTTCTGGATGCTGCTGGCAGCATTTTCCCTGGAGAAGGTAGTCAGTTCAGCCGAACCATAAAAGAAACTGGACGGCACAATCTTCAGTTTGTTACATTTCCCTGGAAGCTGCCGCACATATAAAAGCAAATGGCGTGTAGAGGAGAGAACTGGAGTGAGGAGGTGGGATGGAGCACATGGTGGGGCTCACAGGGCAGAAGACACCTGGCCAGGTTCAGCAAAGCCTGAAGGTCCGGGGAAAGAACAAGGGACCCCGACCTCCATGATCAGTCTCTCAAGGGGCTCACCCTTCACTGACACCTGGACCCCTCCAGCCCTTCCTGCTGCTCAGGTGGTTTCCTGTCAAGAGACAGAGGGCAGACTTCCATCCTGCCTTGGCCCTCTTTCTAGCTCACCTTCAGCTTCCTCTGGTTCTTGAGTGTCTGAGCCCGGACTCAGAGCTTCTCTCCCTGGCCCAGCTGTATACTTGGGCCTCTTGTTGGGGAGCGCTGCCGCCCTGCTCCCCATTCTCTTCCTCACATCCCTCTCACCAGCTGTTGGCGGCAGGAAGGTCTCAAATGAAACCTTCACATGCTGTTTTGTTTTTGTTTTGAGACAGTGGCTTCTTTGTAGCCCGCTGCTCTGGCTAGCCTTGAACTCATGAAGATTCACCTACCTCTGCCTCGTGGTTGCTGAGATAAAAAAGCCTCTGGAACACTTTGGAACCCACTGTTCTGGCATACGCTTTGTTTATTTAATCTTTTTTTTTTCCTTTTTTCTTTTCAGTCCCTGAGTACACACCTGGAACAGGCAGCATGGGCCCCGGCCTGTTCTACACTGACCTCTACTAGAGAAAGAGTCAGGCAGGTGACAGCAGTTGAGCAGATGGGAGATGACAAGGCCTCTGCCTCAGGACCTGTACCCTCCTCCATGGGCCAATGCCCTTCTCCCAGAGCTCCTGGCCAGGCCTAGGGTCTCTAACACCCTTAGTCCTCTGCTGCCCGGGTAGGGTTAGGGCACTAGAGGATGCTGGAGAAAGGGGCGCCCCTTTTCTCTTTTGTTGGTTTTAAGCAACCCCAGAGCATCCTGGTGGGTCTCTTCAAAAGTCCCCAAAATAATGAAGGGCGGGTTCAAGCTTAGGGAATCCTTCAGGGTCTTTGTACCCCACCTCTTCCCTTTTATCCAGAGCCAGGTGAGTGGTTCAGCAGCTGTAGTGACTCTGCAAACGTTTTGCACACACACACACACACCCCATCGGTGAAAGCACCCCAGCCCTGAGGCTAGAACCCTGCTTGCTGAGTCACTCACAGACATTTTGGGAAGTGTTCACACTTGTGCAAAGGACAAAGCTACTGAAGAGCTGCCAAAACTCCCACCCAGAATGGGCGAGCCCAAGGCAGGATGACAAGCAACTGTCGTTTGAGTTCTAGTCTATCACTTCAAGGCTAGGGTCTCACCAGCTTCCTTAAAGCATAGTGTCCACAATGTCTGGGCGCCTCTCATGCTTTCAAGGTCACTGTGACAAGCTGTTCCCTTCTATGAACCCTCTGACAAGGCGGTTTCCCGGATACTCCCTTCCACCCTAGGTGTGTCACCTATTCTCCATGCCCATGCCCGCACTACTCGGGAATTAAGTTCCATTCACCTTTCCCATAGCGGGAGGAGACTTGGAAGCCATAATTAACCACCTTCAGGGCACTCACCCAGGACAGGGCCACTAGGCACACACGGGTGCACAACAAATAAACGTAGGCTAAGTGAAGTATCGAATGGCAAACAAATGGTCTTCCAATCCGAGCTAAGTTTCCTCAGAAAGAGCCATCAGTCTTCCTCATCAGACATTTTCTTCAAGACCAGGAGATGGCGAACCTCTCCATAGCCACACGGAAGGAGCCCCCAGGGATCGCATCTCCATGGGCAGGCAGAAGGCTCTAGCGCCTTCTGACCCGTTGGAGTGAGCTGGAGTAAGCGGGGACGGGAGTTGGGGGGGGGGCATCGTCTTTGGCCCAACCCAGAGGGCAGAGCCTAGGGGTACAGGAGGAGCTCCTGTAGTAGGAACTCTGTGGGGAAAGGGAGTTTAGTCCTTCTATTCTGACCGGCTGCGCTGGGGGAAGGTGAATTTTGTGCCCAGTCCTTTCAGGAATAGGAAGCGCCCCCACGAGCTAGGTAAGACAGAGCGCCTACAGAGAGAGCAACACAACTCACTCCACTCCTCATCCCGTACTCCAGTGCTCCAGCTTCATTCATCCGGCACACTGGCCTCACCGCACCCCGAGTCTCTGATCCCAGGGAGAGCAAGGCAATGTGTATCCAGATGAACGCGGGTGTCAGACCCAGTGGAGTGAGCCGGGAGGTGTACACAAATCCAGGGCCGCTGAATTTCTCGATTCCTGGGTTTAACGAGGCTAGGACATGCCTGTGAAAAAAAAAATCAGAGAGTGGAACTGCGGCACTCCTCCTGCCTCACAACCCGGGGCTCCGCGAGCATGCGAAAGATCAGCGCACACCAGCCCTGTCTCGCCTTTCCGAATACTTTTTCCGAGGACCCGCTGTCTTCCTAGCCCGCTTCTATGTTCAGAGTCTGCTTGAAGTAGGTAGGGTAGGAGGTTTCAGCACCTCCTACTCGGCCCGCCCGGCATTCTCCCGCCCCGTCCCCACGCTGCTCCCAGCTCTGGGTCCCTCTTCGCAAGACCTGGAGTCTCTGAACTCCCTCGTGGTCTCCCGCGAGCCCAGCAAAGTCCGCACTCTACCACGGACTGTCCTTCCGATCCTCAGAGCGCACCGAGATCGTAACCAAAGTGGAGCAAAAGTGAGGCAAAGGTCCGGTCTAAAGACTGGGTACCATCAGCAGCCCAGGGGTCCAGAGGGCGTTGTGCTCTGCGCCTGTGCGCTGGAGGCAGCTCAGCTCCCGCTGACCGCTAGCCGTGCTCAATCCGATCCTGAGAGTGCAGATTCAGCCTAGGAATCCACTACACTGAAGCCTCTGGGCGCTAGGGGCCACGAGCCAAGTCTTCCAGTTGGCAGGTTGTGCAGGAGTCAGGGGCCACCACAGAGCTTATTTCCAGTTCCCACCATAGAATGACTGTCCAAGCCTTGACCTGTTGGAGACCCGTGGCGTCAAGACCCTGACACTAACTGTAAGAAAACGAAAACGAACTTGTAAGAGGAGCAGCGGGAATGGACGTTAGGCCCCTACGTGTAGCCACTGGGATAATTTTCTTCCATGACACAGAAACCCTGGAGACCAGGACAAAAAGGGGAAGTCGTTATTAACAATCTGCCCCACAAAGGCACAGGGCCTCTAGATTCCAGGACAGGATCTGTGGTTCTGTTTCCACAGGTTGTATTACAATCACCAGTAGTTATTACACGGTTGACAGGAAGCACCACCCAAGAGGACGAAAAAAAGAGTGTGCATCCTTCTCATAGCCTGCCTGGCTCTGCTCTAGCCTGCTACAATTTCATTCACCCCAGCAATTCTATGGGGTGAGAGGACGTTGTACTAGAAAACGACTTAGAGCCAAGTGAACCCCACAGGCCAGTCTATAGTCCGTGCTCTGCCCTCTAGACTGCAAGCGTACACGCATCTTAAGTCATTGAGTGTGGTGATCTTTTCGTCTTGGATCTTGAATTCCGAGGTCTCTGCCTGCATCCTGGGCCTCGCTGCCTGATCAACTCGCTGGAAACCCACCGGCAGGCCCTGGATCTTAAAGTCTGGCTCAAGTAACCTTCCAGGTGAATGCCTAATAATCAGAAAACCTCGAAGGGAAGGCCGATTCCCCACCCAACTACAAGGAGTTCGGAACCGTGGGGCTGAGCAATGTAAACTATCAGGCACGTGCATAGTACCAGGGCCACCGGCCTTGCCCGGACATTGCCTGGAGCCAATGTCGGTTGGCGGATTTTAGTAGATCTGAGAGAGCCAAATATAACCATTTGGTCATTAGACTCCACCCTTTGCATTCAGGAAAGTGATACCCACAAGTTCACTCCAGTTGGCACCACCACAAGTTGGGGAGGCTAAGGAACTGCAGTACGGGGCTTGGGCTCTCTCTGGTCCAGAATGGAGCCCCCTGGACCTGTGGCATCCAGCCGTCCCAGGCTTTTCTCTGAGCTGGGCGTACTGAGCTTGCGGAGTGGATATTGAAATCTACATTCTTTCGGTTGATAAAATATGTTCTCGTATTTTTTCCTGATTTTCTCATTAAAACCTTTGCCTAACTAAACTCCCATCCAACGGGATTTATTTCATCTCTGGGGAGATAAATCAGGGGGCAAATTTACAGCCCCGGAGGCACCTGCCGCGCTAATGGGCCCTTCATGGAGTGCATGGCCGGCGGGGGCGCGCGCAGACGGGCGGGACGTTGGCCAATGGCTTGGTCGCCAGTGCCTACAGCCAATCAGCGCACGCGCCGCGCCCAGGCCCCGCGGTTATCAGTGCGTCCGTCCCGTGCGCCGCTGCTCCGACCTGCCCCGGAGCAGCTGCAGCCGCCGCCGCCGCGAATCCTAGTATCCCTGCCTTCTTTCTGTCCGTTGTCCATTCCGCGCTGCAGCCGTCGGTCCTCCTGCTTTCCCGCGGGGGCCGTCGGCGTCCGTCTGAACGCATTCCACCCATCTCAGTGCAGCCGGCGCCCGTCGGCGCTGCGCTCAAACTTCCGGAGTCGGAGGGCGCGGGCGGTGGCAGCGGGGCCCGGATGGGAGCCCGGGTCGGCTGCGGCGGCGCCCATGGACGCTAACCGCCCGGGCGCGTTCGTGCTGAGCAGCGCGCCGCTGGCTGCGCTGCACAACATGGCTGAGATGAAGACGTCGCTGTTCCCCTACGCGCTGCAGGGTCCGGCGGGCTTCAAGGCGCCCACCCTAAGCAGCCTTGGTGCGCAGTTGCCTCTAGGCACTCCGCACGGCATCAGCGACATCCTGGGGCGGCCGGTGGGCGCAACGGGTGGCGGCCTCCTGGGAGGTTTGCCCCGCCTCAACGGGCTCGCCTCGTCTGCAGGTGTCTACTTCGGGCCCGCGGCAGCCGTGGCACGGGGCTACCCCAAGCCGCTGGCGGAATTGCCTGGGCGCCCGCCCATCTTCTGGCCTGGAGTGGTGCAGGGCTCTCCCTGGAGGGACCCGCGCCTGACCAGCTCGGGTAAGTGACCCGCGCGGGTTGCGGTGAGGAGCGGGGCTGGGCGCGGGCCGCGGACGGCGCTCATCGGCTCTTCTTCGCAGCCCAAGCCGGAGGGGTCCTGGACAAGGATGGCAAGAAGAAACACTCACGACCGACTTTCTCGGGCCAGCAGATCTTCGCGCTGGAGAAGACTTTCGAGCAGACCAAGTACCTGGCAGGCCCAGAGCGCGCGCGGCTTGCCTACTCTCTGGGAATGACCGAGAGCCAGGTGAAGGTGAGCTCGAATGGGCCGGGGTCCAGCAGTATTGTGGCGGGGCCAGGAGCCCGCGTCCTGCGAACGGCGGGAGAGCGGCCGTTCGGCTGCGGCCTGACCGCGGAAAGCGCTAGTGCCAGGCGGGTCCGGAGTGCTGGCCTGGTGTGGCGAGCCTCGGTGCCCGCCTCATGGTCCCTCCCCAACCCCCCAGGTGTGGTTCCAGAATCGGCGGACCAAGTGGCGCAAGCGACACGCGGCAGAGATGGCGTCGGCTAAAAAGAAGCAGGACTCGGATGCAGAGAAGCTGAAGGTGGGTGGCTCAGACGCGGAGGACGATGACGAGTACAACAGGCCCCTGGACCCTAACTCCGACGACGAGAAGATCACGCGGCTACTCAAAAAGCACAAACCCTCGAACTTGGCGCTGGTTAGCCCGTGCGGCGGCAGCGCGGGGGACGCCTTGTGAGGATGCGGCCAGGCCAGAGAACCCGGGAACCGGGGCGCGCGGCATGCCCCGACGCCAGCCGCCCAGCCGCAGTGTGTATATATATTTTTACAGAATAAGTTATAAAGCGGACATTGGCGCGGCCTCGGCGTGAGGTGCGGAGTGCGGGGTTTGGGCCGGTCACTTTGTATAATCAATAAATTATTTAACACGTCCCCGTCGGAGTTGTGGCTCCCAAGGCTGCACATCGTGTTTCTTCCTTACGGAGCTGGCGCCAGCGGGCGGGCAGGCGGCAGGACCTTCCGGACCCCCACCTGTTCCTCCTGTGGGCTCCAGGGCCTGGCGCAGTGGGGCGCGACAGTGCTTGTTGACGACCCGGGGCCTGTGTGTACCTTGGGTTCAGAGGCTGAGCGCACGGTGAGGGTCCCAGAGCGCACAGTGATGGCAGCGTACAGGAGAATGGACCTGGTGAGACTTGAGCTTCTGGAGCCCAGGCCGACCAAAGGCGGTTTTCGTCGCCCGGGAAGGCGACGGCAGCTCAGTGCTTGAACGAGCCGGACCAGCAGGGAACTCGGTGGAAGAGACCCCAAAGCAGGTATGATTTCTATTTCCTGTGGCCAGAAGTATGGCATCCGCTGCACCCCTACTGGAGATGTTCAATGCTGACTCAAATGGATGAAGTTGGGACAGACATTCAACCACACTTGAAGGGGACCCCAAAGTTCAGCAAGGCTTGCCCGCATTGCAAGCAGCGGGCGCCCTCGCGCTACTTTTTAAATTTTTTTTTATTTCTTCTTTTTGTGCAAGCTGGGGCAATGAGTGTGTCCTGTTTTTTAGTGCCCTTGTCCTGGTTCGGGCCAAATCAGCATCGTCTCAAGCGTGGGCTGCGTTCTATCACAAATATTTCATAATGATTATCCCATTTAGCCAGAATTCTAACTATTTTGAATATAAGTACTAAAGTCCAGCTGCGGGTAATAAGGCCTGAGGCTCTGCGCGGGACCCCAGGCTATCAGTCTTAACAGACTCTCATTGGGAGAAAGCCTGGCTTTAAGCAGGGCTGCAGAGATGGTGAGAATCCCGCCCATACAGCTCAAAGCCTTCAGCTTGTTTTAGCCGCCCTGACACCCGCCACGGGGTTCTCAGAGGGCCCTCAGCGAGGGTCACTTCTGACTAGCAGCCCGTTTACTGTCACTCCTACCTGAGCTAGTATGTAAAGCGGCTCATGCCCAACCAAGGAAGAGCCCGGCTCCCCTCCACGGTAGACCCTTTCAGGGCTACAATTCCCTGTAGTGGAAAATACCCAACCTTCAGCTTTGGTTCACGCTGCCCTGCACAGCTGCACCTTTTAATGCACTGATCGTCAATTGTGTAATTTCTTTTTTTTTTTTAGTTCCCTGTTATCAAACAATTGTGTAATTTCAACATGAGCTATTCACGACAAGATTTCTATTGCACTGCATTTAAAAAATATTTATTAGAATCAAGAGAAGCTAATGTTTTGTTTTGCCTTTTGTGTTGTGGCTCCATCAACCAAAGTCAAATCCTTCTTTCAATCCACTGGCTGACTTTCTTTAAAAGGAACCCAAAGATTTTTTTTTCTTAAATGGGGCGGTGTGTTATTTCTGTGTTGCTTCTCGACCAAAGTTCAGAGCAGAGAAATTTTGTTGAAGGTTTTGTTCAAAGCAAAAGAAAAGCATTTGTATAATTCCATTTAAAATAGTGAGGGAGCAGCCTTTTTACATTACAGTAAAAAGTCTGAGATGATTTTTCTGAGGGTTTGGTGCCCTGTGGCAGAAGGGGACACTGAAATTCCCAGAATGAGAATGGGCCAGAGCAAGCAGGGCACAAAGGAGACCGCTCTGGCACTTAGCATTTCAAAGCTATGGGAGAGTAAAGCAAGAGACAGGGCGCAGGAACTATTTCACCATGATCAATTTTATTGCTTAGGAACCGAGCAGTCACTTCCAGAGGCCTTCAGAGGAAGGACCCACAGCTGGAACCCACAGACAACCGCTGCGGACATGGCACATTGGCAAGCAGCGACCATGGCAGTCACAGATCCGACCCTGGCATCAAGGACACAGGCCGGCTTTCGGTGATTTCTAGGGAAACCGACATTAACTCGCGCCTCCGCCCCATCCAGGAACTGTAGTGTTCAGAAGTAAATCAATAAAAGCACGCTGTGTTTCCTCAGCAGGCTCCGCAGGCGCCTTCCGTGGTACTCAGTGCTGGGTGCGAGTAAGGGCAACAGGCTGTGCCCAGCATCACCCATCGCTTCTCTGCCACGTTTACACACAGCCCATGCTAGAAGCAATCTGTGGGAAGTGGACGAGGCTACTTCTAATTCTCCCACGAGATTATGGTTTTAATGTAGGATACTTGGCACCATAAAACGGTAACAAAAGACAGACAAAACGGTTTACAAAATTCTTAAAAGGTACACCCAGGCTAGCTATAAACTTCACATTCAGTTCTCAGTATTACACAGAAAAAGGCAGGAGAGTGACAAGCTGCTAGTGCAGGCATGCCGCAGGAACTCTCTTCTCTGGGTACTCGCTAGGCCCTGTCTCAGGAACCTGTGCTGACTGCTGATGGACTCGCCATTCAACTAGACTGCGGTTCTGCCTGCTTAGGACACTCGTGCACTCATACTGGAAAGTATATTCAGCATAAGTTTTGGTAAGATTTATAAATTATTTTTAAAAAGTATATATTTATATGTATTTATATATATAAAAATGGAAAGCAGCTGCAGTGTGATTCAGACGCCATGTAACATGGCAGTAGAGTCAGACCTCGGGGCCTCGGGCTTGAGCACACATGGCAGCCTTGCTGCCTGGGCTAAGCCCGGCACACTCCTCCTGGCAGAGAGGGACGCTGGACACCTGGGGCTCTAAATGGAGAAGCTTCCTCCACAGACAATCATTAAAAATGGAAAACTGTGAAGTCTAAAATACAGGCGCTCGGCTGTCTGTTAGAGTTTTGGCAATAGGACTGTGGCTTGATTAAACCCAATATGTCTACAATGTCACGTGACAGACACGACAGTGAGGTATGTGAGGCTTTCCGGAGGTCCGGAGGCTGAAGCGAAGTGTGGGGCCGGCCGTCTAGCAGGTGATGCTTGGGCGGGTTCCGATGCAGCTGTTAGGAGGATGAGTTCGATACACTGCTACAGGGAGGTCTCTCGAGGATCCTCTCATGGCGCTGGCACCTCTTCCCTGGAGTGGAATTAGTAATTTGTTAAAGGATCAAACACACCAGGAAAGCTGCAGAAAAGAGAGCAAGGAGGAGCCATATTTACCACCACGTCACTGCACGACACAACACTTGTGCACATGGGCATGAGGTTTACCTGCCCCAGGTGCAATTCGGAAGGCCAGGAACACCGGCTGCAGTGGGAGAAAAGGGGGATGTCAGCATGCACAGGTCGCAGCCCACCGTTCCCAGACTCTGGGCCCTCATGTCTCCTGAGCTTCTGGAACTCAGTCTAGAGGAGATGAAGGCAGTCCGTGTATATGAAGCAGGGATTGAGACAGCCTGGACCTGGGAGCTAAGAGCTGGGCCATGAAAGGACCCATACAAACTCTTTGTGCTTATAAGGAGGGTAGAGTTCCAGATAGGAATCAGTGTAAGGGACTGTGGAGTAAGTTCCAAATGCAGAGGGATGTATGCACCCATGACGAGGATATATAGTGTCCCTCCCTCAGAGCCCTTGGATATGGAGGATGTGGATTTGTCTAATTTAGCTGAGATTTGTCACCTGGCCTCAAGCCACTGGGATGGTAGGCCACTCTGGGTTCAGGGCAGCCATGCATGGGAAATCTGTGCAGATGGTCAATGCACACACACCTGGTCTGTAACCTCACGCTGACAGGAGTGAGCCCAGCATAGGAAGGCCAGGAACACAGTCCCAAAGTATACTCAAGAAGCGGCCTTCAATCATAACCAGCTTGACAACATGATGTTCCCCACACAATAAGATTATCTTCTGTTATGATTGATCATGTCTTCTGCTTACTCATCCACACATCCTTTGGTATTTTATTAAAACGAAATTAACTCAGGTCAACTTTGCTTGCTTGGTAAAGTCAGACTAAAGGAAATGATATAATGCTCACATATTACCCGCCCACAGGGGTTCAGCCCATGGACCCCAGCAATACACTGCACACATCACCTTGTGGTCTCCCATGCAGACATTAGGCCCGATGTGGTCGTATGTGGCAACTTTCTCCTCGCTCTCTGACTGGAAGCAAACAGAGAGAGGGGGTGTAAGAAGGCTGAGGCAATCTACAGTCCCGCCAGGAGGGGACAGGCAGGGGCTTTTGGGTATCCTTGGGATCAGAGAGGAGGGGCTATTGCAGGAAGGCTTGGGGGGGGGTAGGTATATCTCAGCATATGGCTGGCTCTTCTGCTGAGAGGAACCCTGCTTCTAGAGGAGAGGGGTAGCTGGTCAGCCTAGGGGTTAGGACACCTCAGGTCTCCTCGGCCTGTCCACTGGCAGGCACACAGTCCATAGCCCTGCAACAGTGCCACTGGAGCTTCCTTCCTAAGGGCGTGTCCTTATCTGAGTAGCTCATCTGTTTCCCATTTTCCCTATTTACACTTGCTTCTGAAAGCCTGCTTTATTAACCTAGTGCCTGCTGTCCAAGGCCACGTATGCATATTGATGGACTGCTCCCTGTACGTCCTGGCAGACCCTTGGCTTTGGGTTGCAAGGCAGAGGTTTTGTCAATGCTAATCAGTCAGTCAACTCTGACCAGGCTGGAGTTCTATACCTGCAGCTGAAGCATCTACAACGATAAAGTTAAAACTGACTTATCTTTAATGCAGTAGGAAGCTTAAGGTCAGATTTACTCTCCAGCACGGTCGCCTGCCACAAAGTATGAAAACATAACCTTCAACACCGCATGCATGAGCACTGGCCCATCTTTCAGGAGCATGTGGCCGACTCCTCGGAAGTGGAGAACATCCATCAAACGCTGCATGGTAATTTACAAAGGCAGCATAAAATCGTGGGTTTTCAGCTGCATAATCTTTGGACAGATAAACAAATTACAGAGGGGCTCAGACAGGACACAGGCACACCTCACTGAGCATTCGTCACCGAGGCTCCCAGGCGCCATGCAGCCTGGCGTTTTAGGACTCAGGAGGCAGAACAGAACATGATGAGGGCACCAGCGCATGGCATGATGGATGGTACTGGGGAGGTGGCTTGAGGCACTCTGGAGGTGCCTTACCGTGAGCCCCAGGGACTCCAGCCCCTGCAGGTGGAAACGCTCCTAACGGCTTTATTCTCAGCTTAGATAAAGGGCAGAGCTGGTTCTGCCAAATGTGGCTTTGGATTATGAATCCTGGGTCTGGAGACGCAGAGGTGTGAGCACGTGTAAACAAGCTCCACTGCTGCCCTCCCAAAGGTGCGCGCAGGGCGCTGCATGACCTCACAGGTCCCTGGCAGAAGGTGCGCGTGCAGGGCGCTGCATGACCTCACAGGCTCCTGGCAGCCTTTCATCACTAATCAAAGTGCACTCAGCTTAGGGACCTTACCACAAGGTGCACTTTTTATGATCTTATGTTTTCTCGGTGGATAACATCAGTTTCTTCTGTCCACCCCAGTCCTACGGAGAGGCTGAGGCTGCCGCTGTGGAAAACAGGGTGACTCTACTGCATGCCTAATTTTTGTGCTCATTGGCTCGAGGGAGCCAATGAACAGGCCCAGGTCACAGATAATGTAGCTTCGGGTTGCCGAGTGGGCTTTCCACAGAGAGGGCATATTGGGGCACAGGCCCCGCCCATGAGGCTAGAAGGTAGGGCTGTGTGCTAAGGCTGCTGCAGATCCAAGAGGCTTCTGGCCACCACCCTTGGTTCCGGCACACCTGCCTGCAAACTCCTCTCCATGGCCAAGGTCTGCACCTATGTGTTCTGGAACATAGGAGTGGTGAAAAGCCTGGGACCTGGGCAACAGTGGCTACACAGCAAAGACCAGCATCCTCAGGTAGAGGATGGCAGGCCTATCCCACAAGCTGGGGGAGGGTTTCTTGAGGATCGAAAGTGTGAATGTGGATGTTTGGCACAGGGATAACCGGTGGCAGCTCATGGGGACTACAGTACAAGTCAGCAGCACAGCGAAGGTACAAACCCTCCCTCCCCAGCACAGGACTCCAGCAGTAGGGATGGAGCAGAACACAAATGCCCCAGTTCACTGTAGGTCCTTCTCTCACTTCCTCCTCACCAAGGGCCCACACCTTGGTCTGACTGTGGCTTTGCATATACTCAGCCTCCAACTGCTGTCCCTGCATGAGTTTACCCTTTTCACTATTAGATTTACATGGATGGGGCTGCGAGCTAATTCAGATATTGGTACTTTTCAAAATGTGCAATTTACGTATAAAATATGGGGAGTGAAAATAATAGGAAATCTGAAAACCCTCCCTACTTATGACTTGAGCACATTACCCCTTCATTCTAATCCTGCTGAGCCAAATGGCAACCTGTTTTGCTTTATACAACCTATAGGTGTTCCTGCGAACCCCCATAAGAACACAGAACACCACACAATAAACTATGGCTAGACCCTGCTGTTAACAGGGTCTTTGTGCTTCTACTAAGATGCCAGTGGTGCCTACAGGGGCCTGAGCGCTAGCTGAGAGGTGACTAGGTACCTCTCTTCCACTCATCTGACAATCAACTGAGTGCTCTACTTGTGTCCCCAGGCTGTGCAGTCCTTCTCCAAGTCCCTCCTACCTTAAGGACCAGCTCCTTGGCAGACAGGGACATGAGGATTCGATCACACCATGCAGGGCATCTTGTGTTCATATACTGCTCTCCCTGGCTGGAGTCCTCGCTGTACGGATAGCTATGGAGACAAAGGAACAAAGCATCAACTGCACTCTGGTCCCAGAAATCCTCCAAGTTATGAGGGGAAGGGTGTGTTGCTATCCAGGAAAGAATGCACACAGCAAGGTTTCTAGAATATGATGCCAAACTTGAAACTCAAGTGTCCCCATTAAACTTAGTTCTCCCTGCATATACCTATAGATTGCATGGGTCAGGCTGGCTGGTTCCTATATACCGCTTACACAGAGACCTCACACTCATGGCCTGAGCCTTGTGAAGAGGCCACCTGCCTCCTGTACCTGCCACCCAGGGGACCTACCAATTCACCACAGTTGCAAAACAATAACCCTACAACAAATGGGCACACCTGCTAGACTGTGCTGCAGAATGAATTCCATGTAGAACTGGCAAGGGGAGAGCCTTTCCCAGAATTTGGCTGGCCCAAGTGTTTGCATATCCACACTCTATATGGTTTTCAGACGATAAAGACTGTCCTTCAAAGTGCAATGTGTTTCCTCATGTCAACTCCAGAGCACCAGGCTTAGGCTCAAACACTCCTGTTGACTTCAGCTGAGAAGAGAATGTGACTGGCTTTCCAGGCCGTGGCTGTCAGGCCACTTACCAGCTGGTGCCTGTGGGAAGGGGCTCATGCCACCAGCAGGCCTGGCCCCACTCCCACTACCCTAGGGGAGCTGGGAAGCTATTATCTCTGGACCTCAACCATCTAAAACTGGCAGATGCTGCACGAAGCATGTATCCTTCATAGAAACCATGACTTGTGACCCTGGTCTTCTATAGGAATTACCACTTTACCTGATTAAATTTACCTCAAATTAGGCTAAAAACAAAGTCTATGTAATTCCTGCACATACCATTATCATTTTAAAGAATGTAAAATTTCTCATACTTTCATTTTCAGGAAGCGCAAAAGGCCAATGGCCAATCCCATTTCTGTACATCACAGTGACAATGACCTTGTTCAAGTGCTCCTCAGTCCACACCCACAACACAGGCTGAGTCAGAGGGACATTTCACTGTGAGTACACACATTAACATGGCCACCCCGAGCAGAGTTGTAAATTGTAAGATGGGACCACATGACCTTTCTGGCTTCCATGATGGTGAACAGACATGGCAGTCTCTTTCACAGGGAGAAAACTTCACAGTGAATATAACCAGTGTGGTAAAGGCTAAAATGAGTGGAGCTGAGAAAGCCACAGGGCTGTGTGGTTCAATCCTCTTGTGACTCTGTTAGAACAGGAAGCACCTGGTTGCTTTGACCAGGTGCTGGGCACCCTAACTCGAGACCCCTTTCCAACTTGCACATGTACTGCAATGCAGTCTCCATGGAAACAGAATACTCAATCACTGGCCATTCCTGTGGTCCGGCAGGGTGCTGGACAGCTGGCTCTTCTACAGGGGCTATGTGGTTTCAGGAGTAAAACCTCAACAGGCAGAATGCCTTTGTGCCTACTGCTATAGTTGGCCTTGATACTGTCTTCAGATGGGAGGTCCAGTGTCCAGCTAAATGCCCAACAGTAGCCCAGTGGGGTTGAAAAGCATCGCTGGGAGGTGCCAACTTGGAAACAGGATTGAACAGAGCATGCTATCGGTTTAAAACAAAAATTAAAACAACATGTATTAATATGGGACATATGCAATGGTGTGTGTGTTTAGGCCAGAGGACAACTGGTGGGAGTTGGTTCTCTCCTTCTATCATGCAGGTCCTGGGAACTGAATTCAGGTCACCAGGCTTGGCAGCCAGTGCTCTTACCTGTTTGGTCATTTCACTGGCCCTCTTAGTTTTTGTTTGTTTTTTGAGACAGGGCCTCCCTTAAACCATGTAGTCAAGGATGACCTTGAACTCCTGCCTCTACCTCTCAAGTGTCCATTACCATGCCGTATACTTAGCACGCTCTTAGAAGTCATCATCTCCTGTCTGACAACAGCCCTAACACGGTTCTTAAGCACAGGTCACCATCCCTGGAGACCCTGCTGTCCTGGAGACCTTGCTGGATGTTCTACTGCTGGCCCAGGACCACAGTCCAGTGGAAACACTGAGGTCTGGGTTTGGGCATGACCGGTGACTTGCCAGTGATTCTGTAGATACGGGAGTTCTGTCCCCTGGCACAGTGAATAGCGTGAGAGCTTGTAGACCTATAAAGCCAGAACAGGCGGGAGGCAAGGAAAAACCCTTATGCCACCAGGGACAGGATCTGCAGGTGGTCACTGATTAGACATACTAGACTCCCTGAGTTATAGAAGAGAACAGTGGGAAAGACAGGGATTGATGCTCTCTGTATCCCCCAATACGGTCTACATTTAACAAGTTCTGGGGAGGGTCTCCTGTTCCCTTGGATCCTACAGGACTCAAGGCAAACTCTGCTGCTGGAGGGGGGTGAGGGGGAGTGCCCTCAGCTCCATAGCCTGAGGTGCTGCTCTACAACACCCAAAATACAAAAGCGGGAAGTTCTGGTCCAGGAAGTCCTGGAGAGGCCAACACTGGGTATGGAGTCATTCATTCCATCTTCTATTCAGGGCCTAGGGGCTACTCAGCTGCAAAGCCTGGATGTGGCTGCATGCAGATGATTAATGCAAGCAGAGCTGTGCATGCAGACTTATCTGGAAGCAAACCCAAAAGGGGTGGGAGGCAGGGCAAACCAACCCTATCTCGGCTCCATACAGCTCCAGGAATAATCGTCATAATTAATTACAGTGCTGATAAAATTAACAATTGCCCACCTGTGCTGCCTCCACGCTGCCTCCCTTCCTCTTTGCCCCTCGAACTTGGTCAGGATGTGGGCAGCGGCCCTTTGCTGGCTGTTTGATTGCAGCCTGCCTGGCTCCGGTGACAAGGCTAGGCTCAAGACCTGGGCGGGCTAGGCTTGGATAGTGTTGCCATAGCCCCCATGACCACAAAGCCTGTTGTGTTTGAGAGTTCTACAGTGCAGGCCTAGGGTTGTGGGGAGAGGAAACCAGTGTAATTCATGCCTTTGCTTCAATTCTTGGACCATAGGAAAACAAGCATAAGAAGGTCATTAGGTAGTATTGAGGCTGTCCTCAGAATAGGGAGAGTAGAAGGGCTGAACCCCATTTTGCCAGGCAGGGAGCCTCTCTGCTTTCACCTGGCAAAAGGTCACCTGTTCTCAGTTCCTGCACTGCTTTTGATGTTGGTTACACAGCACATCAAAGGCACTGGCATCAAGGGCAACTTAGCCCTGGCGCATGTGTATCACAGAAGGAATTTCATTAGGGGCACATCTACATGCACCAAGATCTAGACACAATGAGCAGACACTAGGTTGCAAAGATACTAGCTGCTATTAAAATGTCTGAAAAGGGAGGAGCACGTGAGCTAGAACCAAAGAAAATGAATAGAGCACAAGGATTCTGAGCAATTCTGAAGGCCTAAGTAGAAGATCCTAGCTGCAGAGGTGCCCACGAGTGTCCTGGTGGCTGGAGGTGTGAGGTTGGAGCCTGCCCTGGTTCCCTTTGCTATGGCTTCAGGGATAGCTTGCTCATACTGGATCTCAGGTGACTACAGCTTGCAGGCATGGTTTTTCTGTCCACTGGTTCACTGACTGTCCCCACGTTGCATGCACAGACTTTGTGCAACCAGGACCCAGTAACAGACCAGTCCCATGGCCTCTTTGCTCCCTGACTGGGTTCCAAGTCACGGATGTAAGTCCGATTTCAGGATTTTTGGCAAATGTGACCAATACTACTTCCAATGCTGAAGTTATTGGAGGTGAAATATCCATGTTATAAACATACATGTCATTTAAAAATACTGATCTTACGCCAAGTTTGTCCACTGATGAGAGTGGTGATCTTCCCATTCAGTGTTCCCTGAGTAAAGTTCTGGTCTGAATAGCACTTAAACTGCCCTTTCTAAGCTAAGCTTTGTATTAGACAAGGTGCACACAGGACAGAAATGCATCAGCAGATCCCGCTGAAGGTGAAGGATGCCAAGCTCAGTGCCTCAGCAGGTGTGGCTGGTAGTGAAGTGCATATAGGATCTCAAAGTGTCCAATTCACGTGGGATGGCTCATGCACGCTTTGATTATGGATCTGTTCTCAGGGCCTGAAGGTGTTTGCTTATACTCCAAATGTCCATTCCACAGGTCTTGGCATTTTGGTTATTGCTGCTTTGGAGCTACATGGAATTTGGTGTGTGAGCCTCAGGGTAAAGGAACTCTGGATCCTTCCAAGATCCAGGAGGTAAAACCACTCATCACGGCACCAAGATGACGATGGCTTCCATGGTGCACCTCCTGCACAGATGAGGCAAAGACGACTACGGGAAGAGCACAGATGCCTGGGCAAGAAGCAGGCAATGCTCCACATCATCACCCTCAGTGCTGCAGTCACAGCAGGGCAGGTCCTGTGCAGAGTAAATACTTATCCTCCCAACCCCAACCCTGGGAAACATGGTTCCTGGGAGTAAAAGCTGCGAAATGTGAGCATCCAGGTACTTGGTACCACAGGACAGGCGGGCAGGAGTTCAGGCCAGAAATACAGGTGTGATACTGGAAGCTGCCTGTGTTTGGGCAGTGCCACTTCTGAGGCAGGTTAACAGACATGTACAGAGCCTTTGTAAGGATGCACAAAAAGAGCTGTCTCCCTGGGGTTGGATCTGATGGTGTTTGTGGCCAATCACAAAATTCAAGTGTTCAATGAGCCTGACAGCCCTCCCCTGAGGACGTGTCTGTTGAGGTCCATTTGTTCTCATGAAGGCACCATGAGCTCTGGAGTGATGTCCATCACCTGCCGCACTCAGTATCCAATACACGCTACCACTAAGCCCCATGGGGCAGATCCAGTCTGAGCCCAGAGTATGTTCTCAATACAGCACTGTGGTGAGGGGCTAGGGAATCACCACTTCTACAAGTCAGCAAAGAAAGAAAGCAAAGTACTCCTCTGCCACATTCCTGTCACTTATCTAGTCAAACTTCTAAGTAAACTTTTAAATGTGAGATGTTGCCATTCTTTTAACATTACTTTTGTTTGAAAAATATTTCATTATAGTGCTACTTAGTTAACATGCAATAAATTTTTTATTATTATTATTTTAAAATAAAGTAATAAATATTTAGGGATCAGCAAGATCAGTATGTAAATGTACTTGCCACCAAGACTGGAAACCAGAGTTTGGTCCCAGAATCCACATGGTAGAGGTTGTGTTCCTCGAGATATAGCCAAAATAGAAAGAGCTTGGAAAATGGAAGTGAAAATGAAAACCAAGGGATAAGGCAGAGCCCTGGGTAGTGGGCAGGACGGCATGTTATGTGGAGGCTTTCTAGCTGCCCAGTGTGGCCTGTGCCCTCAAGGATGCATGGAAGCTGGCTGGCTCCCGACACATGCAATCTAGGTACTCAGGACCACCTTGTTCTATATGAGGGTGGCCACATCTCAAATGGCCAGTGAGCCTCACTGGTTCCTGGCCATATAAAAACAGAACTGAGATGGGACTTATAGGTCTCAAAAGCTGCTTTTAAAGGTAAGCAGTTTTACTCAACTACAGTGGTTCTAGTGTAAGTAGAGCAAGAACAGATACTTAAGATTCACTCTGGGCATCTTCGTAATGGGAACACAGGGACTCTGGGGCACCCCAGGGTAGCTGTATGTCAATCAGTCAGACACTAGGCCTAAGTGGTGGCACTAGTCCTTCAACAAAAGGGGTGTACTTCTGAGGGGGACCCAGGGCTTCCTGCTTGGGCCCAGAGTGTGTGGTGGTGGAGTTAATATGAGCTTCCCATATGCATAAGATGCAGGCAGAAGCCTAGGATGGGAAAGAACTCATAGGGAGAATAGATACTTCAGGCTTCTCCCAGTCCGTTTGAAGGCCTCCATAGATAACACAGTGATCAGGCTATAGTGCAGTCTCTCGTCTATGGAACAGGGCTACAGCAAAGCTCACATTCCCATTTTCCCTAGACAGTATCCTGTGGTCCACTTCTCTGCTGCAAGTGGAGTGAGTTCTGGATGAACAGGTTGAAGTCCCAATGCATCAGTGACAGGCTGCTGTGTTAGCAACTATGCACACATACAACCGTACTCACACAGATACATGTGCTTACTCATATACATGCACATTCATGAATTCTCTCCTTCTACATCTAAACCTTGTACATATACCTACATACACATGTCCATGATTTACACACTCATGCACATATACCTAAGCAGGCCCTGACAGTATACATATGCACTAATGTGCATACATATACACATTGATGCACATGTATGAATACCCATTTTCCAGCAGAAAGGTCTATGCACATATGGACAGACTATATATGCATATACTATATTATACTATACTCATGTATAGAAATAGTTCATCATACACACACATCCTATACATCACATATTCAAACCCATACAGTGTGTGCACATGCACATATATGAGCAAAATATGAACAGTGCTTTCTATGCACACATCTCACCAATGGATATCTAAACTATCTACATACACACATTTTTATTCATACAGTATGTCTAAGGCTAGCTTTTTTATTTCATCACTGTGAAACCCTGACTGACCTGGAACTCACTGTGTAGATCTAGCTAGCCTCAAACTCAGAGATCAGACTGCCTCTGCCTCACAAGTACTGGGATTAAAGATGTGCACCATCACACCTAGGCCAAGACTATCTAATTTATTATAGACTAAGAATGTATCTGGTATATATACTGTTAGGTTTAAAACCTGGGACAAGTGGCTGTGGTGTCTACTTAATATATCAAAGCAGACCTGGCTGCCAAGTTCTCCTGGCATCCCTCAGTCCCTCCCTGTTACAGGGTTCTCCTACCTGGCACATCCTGCCCCCTACCCTAAACTTCTCCAGCCCAGGGGATGCACTGCTCTTCCCTATATAATCCAACCATTTTCACTGCCCCATTCCCTTTGAGCCTCCTGGCTGCTGCACCTGGCTCCTCTCTCTCTTCCTCTTTCCCTCTCCTCACATGGCTCACAGTCGTGTCCTCTCTGGACTCCCCCAGATGCCTCCCTTCTGTCTACACTAAACTTTCTCCCACCACAGCCAGGAGCAGTCAGGCCCTTTCCTTTTTTTCTTTTGTCATTCACACACCACCACTTCAGTCACGGGCTCCTTCCCAGCATATATGTCTGCTTCTTCTATTCACACTAGAATGGCTCTCCAAACCGCACATGACAACACCACAGGGACTGCGGACTGTTTGATTGTCTTAGGTGTTTGGAGACAGGGTCTTCCATGTATTCTCCAGGCTGGCTCCACCTCCTCATCTTCCCAAATAACTGAGATTACAATCACGGATCACCACTTCCAGCTTGTCAGTTTTAAAATGCAGTAGAATCAAATGGAGAAGGAACATCAGTGCTCTCTGGGCGTGAGGGGCCTCACCAGCGTCCCATGAGGTGGTGGCGAAGGACACTATGTGCATCCTGAGTTCTGGGGACAGGTCTCAGGAGCCTTTGTTGAAGCCCATGCTGAAGACACATGTTATGACTGGAAGAGAGTCCAAAGGCCTCTCAGAATGTGGACTAGAGCACACACTGAACATAACAGTTCAGTTTAGATCATCTCCTCTTTCTCCTTATCCATCGTGAAAACTTGAATGCTATTTCTAAATAAAGGGAAATATGTGTAAGACTAGCCAACAGGTACTGGTGCCTTCCATGTGTTCGGTATACAATACATATGTTCATGTGGTCTCCATGGAATATGCCTGCTGGGCTGGCAGCTGGCCTGGGCACACACACCCTCTGATGTGTGATGGTGAAGCCAGAGAGGCAAGATGTCCACAGATGCCAGGGAGGGCAACTTATTCAGGCTTCAGGGGCATGAGGGTCTATAGTTTTATGTCTAGATCCTGCAAGGTAATAACTGACATGGACAGGTGGGGAAGTTTGCCTCAGTATCCAACTCCAAGGGGTGGGAGGCAGAGCAGGACCCTGACCACAGTGCAAAGCTCAGTCTCATAACCAAAACAGACAAGAGCCACAGATGGGAGTATGAGGCCTGCAAGGCAGGGTGCTTCTAAGATAACTGTGACCACTGAGGTAGATGAAGCTTGCTGGTGGGAGCCTCTGTGATCTGACATGGGGTACAGATGCTCTCACAGCAAACAGAGGGGAGGGCTCCAAATCCTCCACTAACCTTCACCACTGATGTCTGTCAGCCTAGCAGACTACCAGTTCACAGAGCAGACTGCCCCCTAAGTATCCCTGGGCTTGGGGCCTGGGTAGATCCAGCTCAGGGTCTCAAAGCCCAAAGATAAGGCAATAACCATGCCTAAGAATGCCTCTGCCCGTTGGGATGGTGGCATTATGATTCCATTTCATTACTGGCCTTCCACTGGGTGACTATTGCTTTGAGGCTCTCTTTACCTTCAGGCTAGTATGACATGTGAATTCTCTTCACAACTCAGAATGTAACCCCCTCACCAAAGAAGCCCTGCTTTTGAGGGCTCACATTATTTGCCTAGCTCTACCCTAATATCCAGGATGCTACCATATTTTAAGGGTACCTTCCTCAGTTGCCTCTGAACATCCCCTATGGTGAATCACATAACTAACTCAGTTCTGGAATAAGAATACGGTCATCTTGCTGGGCGGCGGTAGTGCACGCCTTTAATCCCAGCACTAGGGAGGCATAGGCAGACAGATCTCTGTGAGTTCGAGACCAGCCTGGTCTACAAGAGCTAGTTCCAGGACAGGCTCCAAAGCTACAGAGAAACCCTGTCTTGAAAAAACAAAAAAAAAAAAAAGAAAGAAAGAAAGAAAGAAAGAAAGAAAGAAAGAAAGAAAGAAAGAAAAAAAAAAGAATGCTGTCATCCCAGGGCACTCTGCATTCTCTACTGCGCTAACCAACCTTCCCTGAGTGGGAATCCTGGGCACTGTGCTGTAAAAACCTCTCCCCATCTCTGAATACAGGGAGGGCTCTTACATTCTTTCCTGTTTGTGCCAAAGATTCTGCCTTAAAAATCTACTGCTGTCTTTCCTCCCCACTCTTTACTTCCCTGAGTTTGTCAGGGGATTTGATCCTGACAAACAGGCTGGAGGGCGTGGGCCTACCCCCCACCAGCCTCAGCTTGTTCCTCCCAGGGGAACTTTCCTGGGAGGCTTGTGGCTCCATATGTTGGGGTCATTGTTTAGGGCCCCTTCTTGATAACGCAACATTCAATTGACTAGAACATGCCAGGAGGTCAAGATGGCTTCAACCCTGCTCCTGCCGGGTGGGGAAAGCAGGTCCCTTGGCTGTCATGTGGGTCCAGGGCTCTCTCTTAGCTGCTTGGGCTTAGACCACAAGGCCCTCTGGATTTTCAGCCTGGCCAGGTCCTGAGATGTACCTTTGGTGGTTAGGCGACTTTCAAGACTGCAACACTGAGAGAAAAATCTCAAGACAGATGCTAAATGCAGTGCAGAAGTCTTGAGGGCAGGCATGTCCCCATCCTACTGTAGACCCTGGACCTCTCAGCTCTTGGCTAGGCATGTATGTTTCCACCAACACCCATGATTCACTGGGGATATTCAGAGTGTCTGAGAGTCACATGAGGGTCAGAGCAGGTCCCTCAAAGCTTGATAGGATGTACCTGGTGAGTCACTTGGTTGCCCATGAATGTGATCCAGGGTTATGCTGGTTACCACTGGCTGCAGGGCCAGGTATTCTGGTCACAGTCTCATGAGGTTACCTCCTGGAGCCATGCTGCTAAGAACCAATATGTTAAGTGTCTAATATCTTGGCCTGGGCACTAACTAGATGTATGGGAATTACTGGGGCCTGGGACCCTGTTTCCCATCCCCGAAACTCTATCTAGTCCCCTCACCTTAGTCTCCTAGGTCGAGGGGTATGGGCTGGCAGTTGAAAAGGAAGGAACCATAGGAGTCTAGTCTGTGCAGAGATGGGTCTCCCCACTGCATGTTTGATTATGTCCAGTTGGCACAGAGATAGAGAACACTGGCAGAGGGGAATAGCTGTCTGGCTGTCAGACACATTGGATGCAGGACCTTCATTCCGAGGAAAAGATCCCCAGGATTTCTTGCCAGGCAGGTGTGAAACAGCACCAGCAGCATGATCAAGACGCTGGCATAATCCAGTCTGTTGGAAAGTTTTCTCACCACTTTAGGTAACAAGACTTGGGATCTGACACAATCAAATGGCTGGGAGGAGGACACCCACGGCTGCTGGAGGCTGTGCCTGCAACAATCCATTGTCCTCAGGAGCCCTCTTCTGTAGACTGTTTCCAGGAAGATGCAAAGACCAAGAGGTGGTAGTGGCGCACGCCTTTAATCCCAGCACTCGGGAGGCAGAGGCAGGTGGATCTCTGTGAGTTCAAGGCCAGCATGGTCTACAAGAGCTAGTTCCAGGACAGGCTCCAAAGCCACAGAGAAACCCTGTCTTGAAAAAACCAAAAAAAAAAAAAAAAAAAAAAAAAAAAGATCAAGAGGCAAGACACAGCTGCAACAGATGGCGGGTGAGCCTGCATCTTACTTAGGTCTACCACATACCACATACTACGTTCTGTTAGGCATTTCCCCTGCTTTACACTACAGCACTCTGAGACCCTGGATGTCTCAAGGGAACCAGTGCCACTGTTGCAGATATCAAGATTCCAGGAGCATCAGAGTGAAACACCGAGTACTTATCTGTTTCAGAAAGGTAGATTCAGAACTCCCTGCCAGGCAAGCCACACATGGTGAGTCTAGGTTTCCGGAGATCCTCAGCATGCTGCCCACAAACCTGTGCCTGCAAATCTACAACTTTATTTTTTCACATTGGAAAGGGGTCTTAAAAAAAATAGAATCATTTATTACTCACAGCCAGTCCTTTCTTCAGGCCATAGAAATGATGGAAGGAGGTGTAATTCACACACATGGGTGTATGCATGCAAACAGATGCACACAACACAGGTACATACGTACAGACAGACATACATGCAAGATGCCATGGTGATATATACAGAGGACACATACAGACAGACACATCTCCACACATGCACATGGATGCACACACTGACACTGACACACAGGAACACCCGAGGAGATGTTGGGAAAGTTGCCTGCTCTTGACAGGTACAGGGCTCCTTACCTGGGGGGGAATGAGATGTCCAGTTCATACAGTCTGTCCTTAAAGACAGACAACTCCTTGTCAAATTCCAAGAGCTAAAGAAAAGAGAGGAAAACATAATCACTTGATTTCCTCACTGGAAGGTGGTGCTCTGTGTGTACCTGGGTTGTGTGTAAATTCCTAAAAGCAGGAATGACTCAAGCATCTAGCGTGATCTTGCCCTACTCAGAGAAGATCCATTACTACTGAGACTCAGGGGTGCCAGCCTGGCTCTACCATCCAGCTGCCTCTGCTGTAAGCAGTGCAAGAACAGTGCTCAGACTGCCTGGTCCTGCTCACATTGAGACACATGAACATGTCCCAGAAAGCATGCACCCCGAATGGGGCCTGGATATCCTTTCCAGAGTGAGGGGAAAACGTTCAAAACTGAAAGTGACCCTCAGAGTGAGAAAAATCAACTCAGTGCATCAGAAGCTGCGGCTGAACCTGCACACTGGTGACAGTCTAGAAGCCAGCAGGGTGGAAATATTCACTTCGGCATGCAGGGAAAGTGGCGAGCAGCCTGGCTCCCTCAGGAGGCTTCCATCAGAGTACTATGCCTGCTGGAAGGAGAGGTCCCCACCAGCCATGGCTCTGTCCAGTCACCATGAACACCCTGTGGACACTATCCATTAATCATGTCCTACGCCACAGCTGTGTGTAGCCATGGCATCGTGCTGGGGCTCCTCTCAGAACCACACCGTGTCTCCACTCCTTCCTACCACCTCATCCATCATTCCTGAATGTGCAATTACCAGCATGTGTACACTGTAATTACTTGTGCGCCAGTCTGCTACCTGCTCACTGGCATGGCTCTTCTGCCTGCCTGCCCCTCTCAGAGCTGCCTTCATCAGATCAGCACCAGACTGGGTGCCATTCTTATCAACCAGAGTGACTTGGCCCTGGATAAGGGTCAAGTCAAGGCCCAGTCGAAATCCCCCTCTGAGGTGATTATGTTTATGCGAGAGGAGAAAGGGTAAGCTATCACTCCAGACAGAGCCTCCTTATTTAGTATCATAACCCAAGAGCCATGTGGTAGCATGTTGGACATTCACACACTCAAGCCAGAGGGTCTCAGACCCTGTCTGGCCTGGCTCCAACATTGGCTTCCATTTGGCACTACTGTGGTCTTGACCATATGAACAAAACAGGAAGAAACAAGTTTGCTTGGAGGCGCTGCCAATGTGAGTCAGGAGCCAGTGTTCCCTAAAGCTCTGGGTTAGAGCCTGAGGCAGCTCAGAGGTACAAAGTACAATAAGCAACAGGTACAATGACCCAAAGCACAGAAGCACCTGCTAAGAGCAGTTTCAGGAAACTGGTGGAGCACAGCACCCCACCCTCTTAAATCCCTTCTCTTCCATGTTTACTGTGGACTTTTAAGGAGGATATGCAACCTCCTGAGGTCTCCTGAATAGGCTCCTGAGAGGTGATTGGAACTCTACTCTTCAATTAAATGACTTCATTGCTTCTGGTTGCCATGGTTCTGGACTGTCTACGGCCTTTTCACGCATTACATGGCAACTTCTTCAGGTTACTATAAGGTTTCTTCCTTCTAGTCAATGCTCTGTTTCACTTGGTGTCTGAATTTTCCATTCTTTCAGCTCAGGATACACTGCTTCTGAGGATCTTTGATGTAGACAGGTGTGAAAATCGGCAGGTGATCTCTTACTGCTGGAGGGGCCCTCTGTCCGCCCATCTTGTCTCTGCTCCATACCTTCTGCCACACCAAGTTTTAGTGCTGTTTCTGGGCCACTCCTCCATTTAGTCTCTAGTTTTTAAATCCTGCCTCCAGCTGTGTCTAGTTTGGACGTTCATCCATTTATTCTCAACAACTATGATCTTAGAAGCTCTATATATCCTCAGCCGCCTGACATTTTCATGGGTTTTCTGTGCCTCTGGCTGTTGTCTTCAGACTCTTGATCAACAGTAGAGTGCTTCTCCCATGCTCTGCTGATTGGGGCTGTGAGCTTGTCTTCACTGGTTCAACGCTTAAGAAAATTTCTAGTTGTGAATGTGGTCTACCATCCAGAAGATTCTAATCCACTCACAGAAAATAGACAAATTTTAGAGTCCTCATAAGGAAGCTGTGGGCTGGACATTCACTGACCTGTGGCCACCTGTTGGTCTGAGGCCCATGGTTCTGGAATGACACCTGCCTGGGCTACAGAAGTCATTAGGTCAGAGTTTTCTTGCCTTTGTGGGCTCTCAGTCTGCCCTACCTCCCACCCTGGCTCTGTTCAGACTTCTAGAAGCAGAAGGAGGACACAAAAGCTAAGAACACTGACAGGGACCCTGCAGAGATGGAAGTTAGGCCAACGAGACTTATTTAACCTTGGATAATGAAGTACTGTCTTTGTGCACAGTTAGGTGTTGCTCAGGAGTGGGCAGTCACTGCCTCTGACTGCCAAGGTCCACAGGAGTTTGTGAGCACAGAAGGGGCAGATAAAGCATTTGAATCTTTAGGCCATACCTTTCTCTACCTTGCATGTTCCTCCTCTGCACCCACAGGCCAGAAGCCTCCTGGACACGAGAAGGACAGATGAACAGGGCTAGCCAAGGGTCCATACCCACCCACTAGTCATACAGTCTAGCTTTCCAGTTCTTCAGCTCTGCCATGGCCCTGGTACCAAAGCCATGCTATCAACATTAAAGTTCTTTGACAAGCATTCCAAGCACATATACTCATATATATATGTGTGTGCACAATATACATGACTGTAAATATGTACATACACAGCATTATATACACACACATATATATACATACACATATACAAACACATATACACACACACAAATACATACACTCATACACATGTACACATGCCTATACACACACAAATGCTTTGTTTCAAAGCTGTGGGCTGGGCTGAGGAAGTACATGGGAGACTACTTGTATCAGACCACTAAATGCCGACCAGTTCAGGACACTTCCCCAAAGGTGAAGAAACTATAATTCTTGACATGCACATGAGTGTGTCCATATGTGTGTGAGGATGTTGAGTACCTGTGACTCTGATCTCATGTGTGAGGTGGCCTTCATTGTCACTCATCCAACATTCTCCAGTTTTAAATATTCTCAAGGCACTGCAGCACCATGCCAGGATTCCCTGAGAGCCTCTTCAGGGTTAGCACCCATTTCTGGATGGCCAGGGCCCATCTGTTAGACTCCTGCCTGAAGTCACCAATGTGAACATCATGTATCGCCTTCCATGCAGGGAAAAATGCTGCTGCAAGGATTTGCCAGAAAGATCCAGCTAATAATGACAGATCCAAGCATTAACCCACTGCACACACAGGCACATGCTCCAATAAACACAACCATACACAAGGTTGTGAAAAGAACAGTGTGAAAAAAGCCTGGGCTGGAGGAGTGTGTGTGTGTGTGTGTGTGTGTGTGTGTGTGTGTGTGTGTGTGTGTGTGTGTGTGTGTGTGTGTGTTGGGGGGTCAGACTGGTAGAGATTTGGTCTCCCTAGTAATGATCACGCAGGGTCTGTCTATTCTATCTGGGGTATTAGACCTGAGGTACCTACCACCAAGGTACTGAGGAAACTGTCACACCATGGCCTCTATTCTAAAAGAACCTTTCCTCAATTTTGTAATGTTTAAAGGAAAAAATATTGAATTTGGAATTTGAATTTTAAAAACTGCTTAGATGGTAAGGGAGCTCAGAAACAGCAGATGAAGAACCCCACTTCTTACGTCCTTCTGCCCATGTCCCCCATTACTCCCACATACCCTAACCCCTGTCTCCAGCCTCATGCTGGAGGAGACACACATGGACCCTGCCCTGCATCCTCCTGCTGGCTGGAGCTGCCTGTTGATAGATGCTCTGGAGCTTGAATGTGCATTCTCTGACCGCACATTCACTCAGCTTCTACTGTGCAGAGGGTAGGTACGGATGGGAGCCACTGGGTACCTGTTCAACCAGCTGGCTCTGACAGGCCAGTGAAACCCTGGTCCTGTGTGACTGGCTTGCAGAATGCTCGAAGCTCCAGGACTGCCACATCAGGGTTTAAAGCTGCCGCCACCACCCATACAGGACATCAACTGTGAGGAGTTTCTGATTGGAAATTGCACCACACTGCTGGTGAATTGATAATTTGTATCTCTTTGAGATTTTTCACAAACATGATAACCAATTTCACATGTATCTTAAACGTTCTTCTTGATTACAAAGTGAAAAGCAGCCTCGATGTGTGTGGACAATGATAAAGCAGCTGCTGGCCTCATGCATCTGTCAGGAGCCGTCCCAGCTGCACAAATTCCACTGTTGCTGCATGGACACCGTGCTGATAAAGAAAAAAGGGCTTGGAAAATCAATGCACCCGGAGCCCGGGCGGTTGCTAAACACACAGAAAACATCTCTATCCAACAGGCCAAGCACCTAGAAAATTCCCAAGCCCTGCCCTGGGACAGCCAAGGAAAATTTAATCTCTCCAAATCCTCACCAGGGCACTCCATCCTGCAGCCCTGACAGCCACACTTATAATTAATTATACAATTTCGATGGGAATATCGACTAAACAAAGCTATAAATCATAGAAAAAGTCAATACGCATGGACACATTCAATCATGTCCCGGCCAATGATTACTACTCTTAAAATACAATAATTATTTTCAGGAGCCAGCTTGAATTAAATTTCTGTCAGACGAGTACAAGACCGGTGGTTGATGAAGGATGCGATGGATTTTGGGGGCTGAGTCCAGCTCGGGCACATCCATCCTGCAGGCGGTGGCTTGTTTGTAGTACTTGTGGCTCAGCGTGTTCAACCAGGCCATGAGGATGAGATTATCTCCACTGCTCATTAGGCTGAAGGGACTCCGAGTCTGGCTTGAGTGATGGTGGCCAATTCCTTTGAATATGTGTAATCTGGGCAGAGGCTGGGCACTAGCAGTATGCCCGGGACATTTCTGAAAGTACGTCTCAAATTCTGAATAGCAGCCTTTGGAAGCATACACCACTTGAGCTCCAGGAATCTGGCAAATCTGATGACTTCTTGGGTGAGATTCTGGAAGATAGGCATGAGTGCCAAGAACTCGGTGGAAATGCTCCCTACTTCAAAGCTGAATTCTTTTATAAGAGAGTCAAGTTCAAAACATTTCCTGGGTGTTCAAACTTTTTTTAAAACAGCAACAACAACAATGCCTTCAAATCCTTCTCCTACTGGGTTGTCTTGTCCAGCCTTGATATGAAGGTTTATGTCTTGTCTTGTTGCATCTTGTTATGCATTGTTCAGTTGATATCCCTGGGAGGTCTGCTTTTTTTCTGAAGGGAAATGAGGACCACTGGATCTGGGGGAGAGGGGAGATGGGGTAATGACTGGGAAAAGTGGAGGAAGGGGAGGCTGCCATCAGGATGTATTATATGAGAGAAGACTAATGAATAAGCAAACAAACAAATAAATAAAAGCAAAATTAAAAAAAATCAATTAAACAAACAAACAAACAAAGCAGCAGGGCTTTTCTTACTATGCAGCCTTCAGTGGCCTTGCACTGTGATCTTCCTGTCTCACCTCCCAGGTCTGTGATGACAGACTTGTACCATGTCTATACATCTATCTGTGCATGCTTAGTGCAATTTTTCCTTCTCCTTATTCTTTTCCTCTTCTTTAAAAAAATTTTTTTGTGTGTGTTCATGTATGTGTGTGCTGGAGTGCTTGTATACATCTGTGTGAATATACATGGAGGCCATGGCTCAGTGTGAAGTGTCTTCTTCAGTCATTCTCTAAGTTATTCTGTGATAGGATTTGTCACTGAACCTGGAACCCACTGATTCAATTAGACTTGCTGGCCAGGGAGTCCCAAAGAACCTCCTCCCCTTTCTGCCTTCTCAATGCTGAGATAACAGATTCACACTGCCAAACCTTCTTTTAAAAAACAAAACAAGGACACTGGAGATCTGAACTTAGTTCACGGTAGGCACTTTAATCTGAACAATCTCCCCAGCCCTTCTTCTTTTGTTTCTTTGAGGTATGGTCTCATATAGCCCAGGCTGGCTTCAAACTCTCTGCAGCTGAGGATGGCCTTGAATTCCCGCCTCTCCTGCTTATAGTCTTGTGGCAATAGAACTACAAGAATAACCACTCAAATTTCACCTTAAAGAAAGGCCAGAACAGTGTGCGCTGAATGCAGATTATCTTCTGGAGAAGAACAAGGCTGGTCATTCCAATGGCACAACTAATTCTCATCTCTATGTTAAGACAGCCTTGAGACCCCAGTGGCACACCCCTGGATATTTCTAGGACCCATTTTTCCATTCTCTTTCCCAGTGCTGCCCAAGGTGAAACTGTTCTCTCCTTAGCTGCTGAAATCTCCTTATCTGTCTTTCTGCTTCTTCCAAAACATCCTGTGTCCTTGGTGGCCCTTGCATCGTCCACTTACAGGGACCTCACTTGAGTCTTACCTTGTGCAAAGTACCAACTGACTTTACTTCTCTGGCTCAAAAGAGCAAGCTCTGGCAGGGTCCCCAAACACCTTCCCCTGGTCTTCCCTAAGCTTGGAAATCATGAAGGAGGGGCAGTATATACCATGTAGGTGTCCAGTGCTCTACTCTTTTCTTTTTCTTGTTCTTTCCAGAGACAGCAGCTCACTATGTAGCTTTGCCTGGCCTTGAACTCATCAAGTTCGACTCTGCCTCCAGAGTGCTGGGATTAAAGGCCTGTGCCACCAAGCCCAATGTGATCTGTTCTTTTGAAGTGAACTGGAAAGTGGCCTGTACCTGTGCATGGCTGGCAGAATAACATAACCATTGTCCTAGGGAAGACCCTCTAGCAGGAACCACCAGTGACCACGGTCTTTGAGTGACTGAGCATGCAGAAAGGACCAGTGGGCACTGATACAGGACCAAAGGAGAGGGAAAGGACTCCATCAGAGGCCACTAAAGGACACAGTGGGGAGAATCTATATGAAGCTCTCCTGCGGACAAGCAGGAGTAGAGTTAGGGATACTTGCAAAGTCAACAGGGCATGTGGCAGGAATGAGGTTAGTAATCTGTCCCAAGGCAAGTGAGTCAGGCCTGCCACAGCAGTGGAGATGGATTAGGCTTCTTGAGGAGCATCTGTTGGGCCTGAATAGTAGGAGGAGTTGGTGGACCCTGGGCCTGATGAGTAGCAAGGAGCTAGTGTGACTTCCTAAGAGAGGTTACAGCAAGGAGGGCTGGGCATGCAGTTCACTGTGTTCTGGTAAATGTGGAGCTCTGCTGGGGGTAGGAGCTGTACTATGTTGTGACACTCTCTATGGTATAAACTCTACCTTTATGGCCAATCCTAAACTATACTGTGGCCACTGTATTTAACGGCCAGCAGGTTGTATTTAACCACAGCATGCACCTGCCAGCCCCCAATACATACATACATACAAGAGTTAAATTCAGGCCACTCTAAGTGCCAGTCTGCTTGTGGCTTAGATCAGCGCAGATGCCCATGACTAGAGATGCCTTCCCAGCAGCCTTATTTTTGATGGTTTGAGTGGCACATTCTTGACATAAATTTCAATTTACATGCATGTGCTTATATACACTAGTTATACATGTATACATGTACACACAAATGACACAAATGCAGTTATATGCATGCACACACACATAAACATCAACTAACATAATGCATGTGGACATATGCTTATGGATTCAGGTGTACATACACACAAACACACACACAGACACACACACACAGACACACGCATGTACATATATGCCTTGAATACACAAGCCCGTAAGGACATGAGGAACTTGCTCACTTCCATCACATATATGTGCAGTGTCTCCCTATTCAAAATTAGGTCCCAAGCCCGTGCTGCATACCTGAGGCCATGGACTCTCTAGTATGTACAGTAGCAGGCAGGGCCTTGCTTCTCTCATTCAGGAGATTCAAGTGCTCATAGGTCATAGGAACACTGCGCTGCCCATTGACAGGATGGTAACACTGGCAGCCTAGCCTAGCCTGCCCCAGCCCTATAAGTCATCTCCTCCAAGTCAGCCTGGAGCGCAAGTTGAACTCTGGGTGGCCTGAGCACATGTAGATGTGCTTGTGGTACTCCAGGACAAGGAGTGTCTCATGGGAAGGATCCAGGATGACCACGTATATGCCCTAAAATAGAACTCACCGCAGTGCCGTTGTTGTCCCGGAAGACATCCTGGTTGAAGTAGTCGAAGAGCTTCTTTTCCAACTGGAGCACGACCTGCCGGGTCAGAGATGCTTCAGTGCCCTGCACAGTTCCCACTCCTCAGGCTAGGGGTGGCTGGTGGCTGCCCTTAGTCATGAGCCACTTACCTTCCGGTCATTGTCTGACTCCCGAAATATCAACTTTACAACCTCATTGGTATCAGCAGCCCGGACTGTCTGCATCGTGGCCTTTGTACAGAGAGTCTGCAAGAAGACAAGGGTGCTCAGTCCCAGTCTGTCTACCCATTGCCCCAGTTGGTTTCACCCAAAGCCCATAATCAATGGTTTCCCAATGTCCAGTGGGAAGGGAAGGAGATCAGTGCTCCTTGACACAAGGATTTCACATCCATTCCAGGAGACCAGCTAGAAAGCCCTCTACCAGGCTATACAAGGTTCTGACTGAGTGTGGCTGAGAGTGCAACACAGATGCAATATGCTTATGCTTCTCCAAGAGGCAAGGTTTTATAGCAGTGTCCATGCCAGGCAGCAAGTTGAGCCCTTCAAAGGACTGACTCCTTGTTGGTGCTGTCTATCCTGAGCCTCCCCAAGCCCGATGGGGCTAGCTAAGGCTATCAAGCTGCAGTATGGGCCATGGTATAGGGCACTAAGTCCAGGAGGTCCAGAGGTGGACGGTCAAAACGTCAGAATCTCAGAAGATAAGTCCTGGGCTCTGGCCAGGAGTCAGGAGAACTGAGGGCGGGTGTAACAGGATACAAGAGCAGCAAGTAACCTGATGAAGTCAGCAAATGCTCAGATAGCCTTTTCCACCAAAGGAAGGCTGGCTGAGGAGCAAACACTAACCTTCTTGTTGCATGCTTGGCTGTGCGGTTTTTGGTGCTCCTGAACCAAAAGCAACCAGCTAGAGCATTGGTTGATAATTAATTCATGCCTGCTTGAATTAGCCTCAATACATGCAGGAAGGGGTCAAAAAGGTCACTCCCCAAAGGCAGGACAAAGTTGGGGACTGCCCCGCCTGCCAGGCACAGGAGCCACTAGAAGCAACAGCCCTCCCCCTCGGCTGTGCCCCAATACATACACTACAGGGGCCTGGAGCTGACAGGAGGATGAAAACAAGACACTTACAGACACAAGTGACAATGCAGCACAAGATGCCTAGAGCCAAATGCAAAAGACTTTTTAGACAAATGAAGGTTCTCAGTAACTGCCTCTTGCCTTGGTAGCGAAGATAAAGGGGGTGGCTACTTTATCAGCCAACCGATCAGTTATACAAAAATGTGTATAGACAGCCAAGTCAAACAGAAAGCAAGAGCCTTGTCACCTGGGCTGGGGTTATAGGAGGAGCTACTTGAGGCTAGTGACAGTCTTCAACTGGGCATATGTAAATGAAACATTTTTAGTTTTTATTTTTTTAAACAAAGAAAATTAGTTTTACTTATAAGGAGATCAGTTTACTGGAAGTATCTGACCTTTTAAGGTCTCTATACTGCAGGATCCCTTGGGGGTCTGTGCTGTGAGGACCCAGAAGAACTGCTTAGGTTCAGGGCTCTGCACCCTCATTCCTGCCTGGGACCCACTGAGGTATCAGATACCCACTGGTCACAAACCTCAGGTGCTCCTAGGCAGCTGTGCCAACACAGCACCCATCCTATAAGGTGCATAAAGACAAGGGATGAGTAGAGTTAGCCGGCCCTATGTGCAGCATTCCAGCCCAGGCTTGCCACTCCCCAAGCACACTTCAGGCCAGGCCATTGACATTCAGGGCACAGATCAGCTAACCCAGCCAAGCCCCCAAACTGGCTTTTGGACTCTGTGTCACAAATCAGTCTGGCTGCCTTGGAACTGTGGAGGATTAGGACAAGTACCCAAACAACCAGGGGCATCAAGGCCACCCAGCCCCCTGCATCCCATGGAGGTCTTGGCCCATCCTAATGCTAATGCGCTTAAGTGGCTTAAGCTGCTTTCTATGAATGGGGGAAAGGCTCTGGGTGGGGGCACACAGGCAGAGGGCCATTGTGGCCACTGCAAGATGGTTCAGGAAATGCATGGTCCTGTCTCCTTGAAGGCATCTGCCCTCAACTGTTAAAAACACTGCTTTATCTCACCAAGCTGGCAGCTCCCAAAGGATAGACATCTGAAGGTCCCCAGAGCTGTGCAGTAGCCAGTCACCCCACCCCCTTCTCCCACATCCCTTCTCATGGAACCTCCCCATTCACAGGTTGTAAAGGCTCCATCAGGACTGAGCAGGCAAAGCAGCCTTCTCTTGGCCTTTCAAACCCGGGAAGTCGTGACCACTCATGCAGAAAGCTGCCAGGCCCAGCCTTTCCGGCTCAACCTAAGGAAGGGATTTTACTCTTTTGAAAGGAGAAGAAATACTCCAAATGCTATTTTTAAAAACCATCTAAGATCCATTTTACCACCAAAGGCTGCTTCACAGGGCACCGGAAGGGTTGGTTTGGTCCTTAAATGGCTGCTTTGTCTCCTGGAAGATGCTGGGCTCACCATGTGCCAAGGATATGATCACCTGCCTTTCCTGGTTTCTTCTTCCTTAGACAGCTACCAAAGCATGATGCCTAGCCTGGCGTCCTCAAGCCCAGGACACTGGTGACAGCAGCAGACAGCTGTTTTTTGTGTTATCAAACCACACAATTTTTACAGCTCATTAGTTTTGCACAAAGCTACCTAGTAATCAGATGCTCTCGTGTGAGTGTAGGCATTGGCCAGCTCATCCCAGGAACTAAATCTGCTCGTTTCCTCGACTCAGCTGTCACAAACTACTCACAGGGATCAAAACTCTATTAAGGGCAAATAACTGTTGGTCCTAACAGCAGACCAAGTCTTTCAGGTGTAATGTAAAAGAGTGCTTAGAAAAGCAAAAACTACCGTGCCTTCTTTTTAAGAAAAAAATCTATCTATCTATCTATCTATCTATCTATCCATCCATCCATCCATCCATCCATCCATCATCCGGACAGGGTCTCTCTATTATGTTGCTCTGGCTGTGTAGACCAGGCCTGGCCTTGAACTCACAAAGCTCTGCCTGCCTTTGCCTCCCCCTGCAAAAAAATCTTTCAAATGCCATTTACTTGTGTGTGTGCACATGTGAGTGGATATGTGTGCGTCACCACATGCATGTGGAGACAAGAAAACAATCTGTGGGAGTCAGTTCTCTTCTTCTACCAATTATGTTCCTGGGATGGAATTCAGGTCATCAGCCTTGGTCACTCACTGAGCTGTCTCATTGATCCTTATCTGTGCTTTCTGACACACAGGTCAGCCTGGGGCTAGATAGTGACAGTCAGCTTCAACTGGCCTCAAACCTCAGAATAACCAGATTGCAGCTCACCCAAAGGTCCTTACCACCCTATCTCCTCATAGGGGCAGGGGAGGGTTCAGCATGAGGAGATAGTTTCTCAGTCCCAGGGCAACCTTCAGATGGCCTCTGGACACTTTGGAATCTGCTTTGGTGACCTGGGAAAGGTTTTAAGCATGCTTGCAAGTTTTGGAGCTACTCTTGATAATGGTGGTTGAGGCACATTGTAAAAATACATAAAGAGATTTTTAAAACTTCCTATCAGTAATGGAATCCAAGCAGGGCAGCTCTAAGCTCAGTGTGAGTGCATCTGGCTGGGCTGTCCTCCAGCAGTTCCCCAGCTACTAAGCTGCAAAACAAATCAAGTCACACTGCAGCCTCTTTGTGGTACCCAGCACACCAGCCTCCAAAGCCAGCGACTTTTTAAAAAAGCATATTGGTGCATGATTGTCAACAGCTGAGAGTCCAAAAATGGCCTTCACTGGGCAGATTTCCCTCTGTACCTTGCCATGGCAGATGGTGTGCTTCCAACAGGTTGGGTTTCCAAAGGATCATATAGCCCTGGGCTAAGCAGACAGGGACTCTTAGGTCAAGCTTTCACCACCATTCTCTATTGGTCTCTGGTGTGCAGCCCTGTGTCCACTGACCACCAGGACATGCTACATGGGCCTCCTTGCCACACTGTGGGGCTTTTCAGGAAGCCAAGTGGTTTCAGCACCCTTGACACTGGCTAGGTATCAGGAAGGTCACTAATGAGGCTCTTGGAGAAATAAGAAGGTGGTTAGAGCAAAGCAGATGGGAAGAAATCACAGCCTGAACACAGGCTGGCCAGGGTGGGGCAGGAGTCTTAGTACAAAGGGAAGGGCTGCAGGAGCCTTTGGGAAGCATGGAGGTGGTAGTGGCTACATGAAGCAATGAGGGTCACAAGAGAAGCCTGTCTTTAGGCTAAGCCAGTGGAACCGAGGCAAGGGGTAGGGAAATGTAAGAAGGGTGGCGGCCATGGCGGAAAGATAGCATGGAAAGTAGATGGACCAGGACTAAATTGAGAAGTGATGAGTAGAGCCATAGGTGGAGCCAGATGTGGGAGCCACCCTATGGCTCACGAACCCAGAATAGAAACAGGGCATACACAGCAGCTCGGACCCAGGGGTCTTTTCACTCCTCAGAGGCAGAGACAATTCAAATGTGTTTCCAAATTGCCTATTTCATTCACCCAGAAAGCATAGCAAATGCATTTGTGTTAAAGTCACTCCTCAACAGAGCATTTTTTAATTGAAAATTCATACAATATATTCCCCTCCCCCATTTCCTCTCAGATCCTCTCTACCTCCCTACCCTCTTCTTTAGAAAACAAACAGGAAAATTTAAAAAGCAAACAAATCAGAATAAAAAAACAATGATAAAGGAATGAGGAACACAAACACACAAAAACAAAATCCATGAAAACATAAAATTGGAAAACATAATGTCCAAACAAAAGACCAGTAAGATAAATAACCAAACAAACCAATAACAGACAAAAAAAATCTACAAAAATACCACCAAGTTCATTTTGTGTTGGATATCTACTGCTGGGCATGGGGCCTGCCTTTAAATGTGGTTTATATACTTGGTGAGACTCCATTGGAGAGAATTAATTTTTCCTTTGCAAGTGGTTGTCTATTAGAGATAGCTTTTTGGTCAAGGATGGGAACTTGAGTCTAATTCTTCCTCTCAATGCTGGGACCTGTATAAACCTGTATAGGCCCAGTGCATGCTGACCATTAAAAGTTTTTGTTTATTTGTTTACTTGCTTGGAGACAGGTCTCTCTACATAGTCCTGGCTGGCCCAAACTCACAGAGGTCTGCCTGCCTCTGCCTCCCGAGTGCTGGGATTAAAGGCATGAGCCACCACACTCCACGACAGCTATATTATGCTTGTCTCTTATTTAGATCAGGATATCTGCTGGAGCTAGATGGATGAATGCCCCAGGATGGGTGCCTATCCCTTCGTGACTTCCAGGGTTCCTCTGGCATCTCTGCAGAGGGAGGTGGCATCCCAGGAGTGATTCTGCCAGGGTAGCGAGGAACTCTGAGGGAAAGGAGGCCACATTCCTCAGCTAGGGCTTAAGCCAACAAGCCACATGCTGGCCAGCATCAACATCTGCAGTTCTCCAAGAACCCCTGAATATCTGGGAGGGGGACACAGCTAGCATGAACTCTTCACTGGGCCTGCTTGTCTAGCCTCTGGCTAGAGCACAGCATCTCAGAATTTGTCCCAGGGGAGACATGGGCAGATTGGTGGACAGCTCTGGACCTTACAAAACCACCAGACACTCCATTGTCCAGCCCAGGACTGTGCTCCGGGAGGGGTTGACGCCTCCATTGTCTAAGGTAGCCTGTCACTCACGAGTAGCTGCACAAAGCAGTGGGGGCAAGGTTTAATCCTGACTTTAGTCAGCAGATGAAAACCAGAGGCCAGATGTCCCCAGGCTGTTAAAAAAAAAAAACCCGGAGCCTCCTGTCCTCACTATTTTTTTTTTTTTTTGCTTTCCTTCAAGAAGGTTTGTGGGGTGAGGGGTGGGTCAAGAGTTAAACACAAAGCAGTGACACCCCCTAACAGACATCACGGGCAGCCATTCCAGGGCAGGATAGGAGTTAAACCACTCCCAAGATGATTGATTAGGCATCCTTCCAACTCCAAGTGGAACCTGAAGGGAACCATGTCTGCAACTTCATTTGCAGAATCCAGGAGACCAGGTACTTCAATGCATACTTCATGAGTTAGCAGAACCAAAGATTCTAGGGCTCCCTTGTTGGAGATGTTGGTTGCTCTGCCAAGCCAAGAGTGGAGAGACAACATTCAGACCAGACCAGGCCACAGAAGCACTTATACTTGAGGGTCACACAAAGAACAAGCAACACTCCTCAGGGGTAAAACCACCTTACAACTGGAAATGACAAAGCAAGCCTACTCTTAGAAACTGTGACATCCCCTGATCTTTTAAGTTACAAGACTTCCATGGGAACTCTCCTGATGGAGCATCCCCAGCCTGTCCATGGTTCAGGACCTCGTCTCACTAGCACTTTGTGTTGAGACAGCTTGGATGGAACACAGGCAGGATAGCTCTGTGGAACCCCGTCTAGCCAGCTGGGCACCAGGCAACCAAGACCTACAGCTTCCTGTAGTAAAACCTTATTTGGCACGTCTGCTTTTTCCCCTACCCAGACACAGTCTGTGCCACTAAAAACCAGGCAGTTCTGGTTCCCACAGTGGTGGGGACATCCATCTATTGGCAGCCTCAGGCTAGCGTCCGGCACTCCTCATCCCAGGATGGTCATACCAAGTTCCAGAGGTTTCTCCATGGGCAAAGGAATCAGATGGTGGGATGACTGGTTCTGTGTTGAAACCAGTAGAAGTCTGTCTGCACACGGAAAGAACGTCCTGCTCTTGAAAATGGTGCTTGGCTCAGGCACATGAACTGCCTGGCACTCACAGGTTTGGCATGTGCCTGTGGCATGATGGCGGAAGGAAGAAGTGGGGTTGCTGGGAGGAAGGAGTGGAGCTCAGCATGGACCCACCCCAGGTAGAGTGTGGGGTGCTTGCTCCTCACATGGGCCTGCTTTTACTTGCTGCGGGCAACAGCTGGTGGGTGGGCTTAAGATACATCTTACCAATTTTTCATGCCCGTCCTCTAAACATGACCCTGTTCCTGAGCCTTTATTCCTCTGACAACTTCATGCAAGAAAACATGCAGACCCTCTGATAGCGTGAAATCAGGAACAAAGGCCTGGGGACAAAGGGGTGAGGGGTGGCTGTGGTGGGCCAAATTTCAGCCACACACAGATGTTTCTAGGAATGTCGGAAAGCCGATGTTTTAAAAAGAAATGAGCCTTAAAACAGGGCTCATAGAGCAGGGAGGAGGGAGGTCTATCCCAGTAGCATGCAATTGGATTCCGTCAGGGCCAGAACAACATCACACATTTTAGTGATGGGCTGTACCGGGCCCTCACATCCCTCTGAGCTGTGTGTCCACACAGTCTGTTCTCTCTTTCCAAGATGAATTTTGCTTCATAGTACTACAGTTTAGTGACATTTGAGCTACAATCTTTAAGACTTCCAACAACAGTGGTGACTCAAGACAGGAAAACTATGTAGAAACTCTGGTTTGAGGCAACAACTGAAGCACATTTAGCTAGAGAGGGGCAGCATCTCAGACAAGGGGCAAAGCTGGGAGTGAAGCCAGAATGGCTGTGCTGGTTTCCACTGTGCTGTGAATAGAGCAGGAACTCTGAAGGAAGTTTGAGCCCCTGGGCAAACTGCTCCCTTTGCATGGTGCTGGCACAGAGTGGGGCTAGAAGACACAAGGACACAGAAATGCTTGTGCCAAGTGAGGCTCTCCTGATTCTGTCCACACATGCCATCACTCACAAGACCCCTTCAGCATATATTCAGTTACAAATATGGTGGCCATATCCCATCTTATCTGTATGCAAATCTATTAATGCCACTCACGAACAGTGCCACTCACAGCTGTGAAACACACACAGGAGGACATGTGCAGGGCTTGCATGCCTTCCTAGCCTCTGCCTGATCTGCAGGTGACTGAATCCCTTTGACCACAGCCTCTGCGCAGGGGGCCACTGGGTCAGGAGACACAGTCAGCAGAGCACAGGTCACTAACAATGAAGGTTCTACTTTCACTATGGGACACTTCTAGGTACGATGGTCTTTGAAGTCTCCTGAACAAGTAAACCCCCTCTGACTTAGATAACTGAAGCCCATGTGATGAACCTGCACTGATCTAGGCAGCCAGACAGATATCAGCTGGTGTGTGGCAAGAAACTGCTTGCGCTAAGGAGGCCCAGCTTATATATATAGTTGGCACCTTGATAAGAGCATGTGAGCCTAGGACACCATTCCTCACTGGAATGGTGATCATGGACAGTGCAGAAGACATCTGGTTCAGTCTTTCTTTTTCCCACCCAAGGCTTTTAGCTAAATTCGGTCAAGAAAATGTACAGAGGTAAAAAGCTCCACAAGCCATCACATAGCAGAGATGGTGGACAGGTAGGACAGAAAGGGACTGACTGTAGACAGTTCCCAGCCAATCCGACACTCTACTGAAGGAGGGATGGACTCACAGTAAGTGCTCCTAGACACACTGACAGTTCCACACAGATATCCCTTGAAAACATATCAAAGGATAGTTCTTACCACTAAGCTCACATTTTGATGCTTCCAAAATGAAGAATTGACCCAGAGAATTACTATTATATAGGTTAAAAATAGTTCTCTTGAATACTGAACATTAATATAAATTTATATTATATATAAATATATTTTATATTATAATATAAATATAAACATAATATGTTGCTAACTTAATAGAATGTTTTTCCTAGGAATATTTCCTTGGCTATCCTAATGAAAAGCTCTCCCTCACTGCTGCCGCTGACGCAGAGTGCTTAGACACTGTAACCTCCTCAAATCGGGCATCTTGGATCCAGAACATACTTGCCTCAGCCATAAAATAGCGGATGAAGTTCTAGGTCTGGATGCAGGTCACTGAGAAACAGGCACCAGAGATTTAAAAGTTAAAATGTGACAGGCCTCACAGTCTGTCACTGTCCTGTGACAGCCACTTGAATTTTAAAGCACAAATAAGCAATGTCTAGCCATTCCTCGATAACTGGTATCTATGGACATTATTTCAAATCATATCATGGAGTAGACAATAAGGCTGATTGGCAAGTCACTCAAGTGACAGCTCCAAAATAGAAACAGGTGATTTTAAGACTTGTATTCAATATACGAAAATAGTATCCAAACAAATTCCCTGACATGAACTGCACCCCAATCAGAAGTCAGCATACATATAAGAGATACTCATCTTGACTGCTGGTTTATGCCCTTTGTGGCAGAGACCAGGGTCCTAGATCCAGAAACCATGTGGAGAAGCCACTGCCATCCTTATAGAAGTAAAACGCCATCATGGAGCTGGCAAGGATAATATCACACCAGGTCTACTCATGTCTGATAAAAACTCATGACTAAATAGCACATACAAACAGTACTGATTCACCCTGCCAACCTTTCATACGTTGGGCATGCATATAGACACATATAACTCCTGCACACCCTCATTTCCCTTGAAGTGGAGGTGGGAGTCAGTGGGTGACTTGTCCCGTAGGAAGTTGTCTGTGGCCAGGCTGTAGAAACTACATACATACATGCCAGCATCACATCACATCTGTGGTCTCTCAGGTGCCCCACAAGGCACAGCATATAAAACATCCTCACTGACCCAGAACCTGAGTGTCCCAGAGCTCCTCAATTAGCTCAAGTGTGCTTCACTGGGTAGGGAGGCACAGCAGGATAGCCTCACCTAAAACAGGAAGGAGACTGCTGCAGGAGCAGGACTGTGGTGCCTGACCCGCCGACCCGCCTACCCTCAGTGAGGTCAGAAGTTCAGACCGACTCAGCAAAACTGAGGACAGGATTTGACATGATTTCTTGAGCTTTCTAGAATGGGGTTCTATGTGACATATGAGGCCTGAGAGCAAAGCAGGTCTGGCCACTGGAGCTTCCTTCAGGCAGGCCCTATCCATCACCCCAGTTCATCTCCTCTGACTTACCAAACAAATTAAGTCCAGTTGAAGAGCCTCACCATTTTGGAAATCAGAAGATGTTACCAATGATGGTAGAGAAAACACCAGCTGGCCTGATATCCCTGTAGGTCACAGGGCAGGGCATAAAGGCCTGCTGTGCAAAGTTCACAACACACAAGTGCATCAGCGATGGATGCTATTTGGGGAACTGTCTATCAGCAGTCACAGAGGCCCATCTTCTGTCCTCCCTGCTGGACACTGTCAACCGTGCATATGAAACAGAGTATCATAAAGACCCTGCCATCTCCTCTCCTGAGATGGTTTGCTTGCAGCAGCTGGACAAAAGTGGACATGGCGTTAATGAGCCTGAGTGACTTGTTCACCTCACTAAGATAGTATGGGACCTCTTTATAGGAAAATGGGCACAAGCTGAGGCTCACATGTAGCAGGCACCCACGACCATGGCCCAGAAGGGTCTCACAAGACTATGCTGGCCCTGTGGGTCGGGCTCTCCGCCTTGGTTGGAGTTATCCTTGCAGCAGGACCCCTTCAGGATGTCCCTAGGATCATGAAGCTGGGAAGGATGGACAGAAAGCAGAGCAGAGTGCTCACAGGCTCTTAGAGCCAGGACAGACCATACGTATGCAGCCAGACAAATCCTTGAGCAGTCTCAGTCCAAAGATCTAGCTCCTCTAATAGGGTCTTAGAAACACTGGCTAATTAAGGCATGCAAATTGATCTTCGCAGAAGTAAATACTCTGAATATAAAACCCAAACTGTTGTTATAATTTACTGTGATACAGCTGACACTGTCACCCCTATTCAGAAATTGTCCAACTAGGTCTCCTTCTGAGTCATTAAAAATATATCCAATGATTTTAGTTAGGGATTCTGTTACCATTATAACTTTTTAGGGCCATCAAGTTGGGTGGTACTTTGTGTACCCTATTTGAGGCTCCAGGTCCCAGGCTTCCTGCCACCTAAGGGCCCAATCTCCTGCAGGTAAAGGTGGAATTAAATATCCACTTGGCCCTGTGGGAGGCCTAGCTAGAGAGAAAGAAGGGCTGCTACTATGACTCACTGCAGGGGACGAACTTGAGTGTGCAGAATGTTACAGGAACTGGTGAGAGCTGCCTGCACACTTGACTTTAGATAGAATTCTGAGGGCTGCTAACCAGGGGAAGCAGGCCCTGAAGAGCTCATGGGAACTCTACTGGACTCTGACACAGCAGTGCCCACTTCACATGAAGGCCAGGTCTTAATGCCCACTGTTTACTCTCCATAAGACAGAGAAAGCTCCACATCACAAAGGTCTGCTAAGGCTCACCAGGTAAGGCCATGGCCAATCACTGAAACGCTGAGAAACAGGACTTAGTTTTGGCCAATTCACACAGCTGTACAAACACAGCAGGGTGGGCACAGCTACCCCCGGTTCAATTCACACAGCTGTATACACAGCAGGGTGGACACGGCTACCCCAGCTACTCCTGTTCAATTCACACAGTTGTACACACAAAGCAGGGTGGACATGGCTACCCCAGCTACCCCTGTTCAATTCACACAGTTGTATACACAGCATGGTAGACACAGCTACCCCAGCTACCCCTGTTCAATTCACACAGCTGTGCACACATAGCACGGTAGATACGGCTACCCCAGCTACCCCTGTTCAATTCACACAGTTGTACACACAAAGCAGGGTGGACACGGCTACCCCAGCTACCCCTGGTTCAATTCACACAGTTGTACACACACAGCAGGGTGGACACGGCTACCCCAGCTACCCCTGGTTCAATTCACACAGCTGTGCACACAAAGCACGGTAGATACGGCTACCCCAGCTACCCCTAGTTCAATTCACACAGTTGTACACACACAGCAGGGTAGACACAGCTACCCCAGCTACTCCTGTTCAATTCACACAGCTGTGCACACATAGCACGGTAGATATGGCTATCCCAGCTACTCCTGTTCATTGAGCCCCTGGGGATATGCTGGTTAACACCTAGGTCCAAGCTTCTCTTACTATGGTCTGGAACATGCCCACAGTACTTGTAGGCAGTGCACACAGGGGCACAACAGAGGATTTGTCAAACAAGAACCCAATGACCACAGGTAGCCAGTACTTCAGCTGGACGCAAAAATAGCCTACTGGCTAGGGCAAGGGGCTCTCAGTGGGGGTCCTGTGGAGTCACCAAAAGTAATGACCAGATGCAATATTACCTCACTGGCTGACTTTCAGGAGCCCTTGGATATCATTAATGTCTGGACACCAGGCAGCCTGCGCTGGCTTACTGTTGCAATGGTCTTCATCACATTGTGGGTGTGACACTGGGAATCCTCTGAAGTGCTCTTCATAGCTGGCACAGCCAACACTGAGATCACCTCAGTGCCACTCTGTACTGTGTCCCAGGAGTGGGGCCCTCTGGAAGGCTTGTGCTGAGAGAGTGGTGCCTTCACTGGGCCCTGCTCTACAACAGGTACTGCTGGCACCTAAGCATGTAGCTGTCAGCAACTGGCAACAGGATAGTGAAAGACAACCAGCTTCCAAAATGCATCTATCACCACCGATAGGGAGGTGATGGACAGCAGGTGTGGTGAGCCCAGACCATGGAGAGACAGGCACGGCTGGCACCGCTGTCACTCTGCGTCACCGTGGCCAGCTGAACACCCCAGCTGCCAGTTGCCACTGGGCAAGGCATAAAACATACCCTCCAAGCAATCCCAGCAGAAGGACTGCTGGAGGCTGCATTATTAATTAGAGTAATGGTGCGTGGTCCTGTTACACGGCAGGATAATCGTGTTTAATTTGTGTATGTTTTAATTATGGCTTAAGCGGTGCCAAATTTGATCAGAGTATCATCTTTTCAGTTCTGCTCTGCAAGCATGTTTGCATTCATTTGCATCTGAAACAGAAGAAGCTGCTCTTCCTGGGGGCAGTGCCTCGCAGCTCTGCACACAGAGCCTCTTTCACAGGCCATCGCCCCATCCCCACATTCCTCCCTCACTGCAAGTGACAAGCAGGTCTCTGCTGTGCTCCAAGAGCTCCCAGAGCCTAGAAGCTGGTCCCTTCCTGGATGCACCCCAGAGCCTGAGCCTGCCCTCCCTGCAGGATGAACAATGGCTGCATTTTATACATTTAATTTACTGAGATTGGGCTTAGCTCATTGGCCTTTCATTGTTTTGGAGATGGATTTAATTAACCTCTGATGAATCTTGCCAGCCAGTGATGGCATGAGACCCCAAGGGGCAGGGCTATCAAATGAGCCCTATTCCCTGGAAGACTGGAATCTCCTTGCCTGTCCAGGATGGCAGGACAACTGAGGGGGGCTCTGTTCTGAGTGGGGGATATAGTGGCCTAAGAAAACAAAGCAAAAGTCTAGGCTGGGCCAGGCACTGAAAATCAATCTCCACTTTCATTTTAGGAGGTGAGCCACCTGTAGATAAACTACCTGTAGTGTCGAGTATCTCAGGCACCAGCCTTCCTTCGGCCCCAGGACGGCTTTTCCAGAAGACACCTTCCTGCAGGGAGGGCATCCTGTATCCGGAGTAGCATACCTTTCTACTCATAGCTACATCTCTCTGTGACTCTTCTGATCTCTTTCTCTCTCTCTCTTTTTTTTTTTTTTTTTTTTTTTTTGGTTTTTCGAGACAGGGTTTCTCTGTGGCTTTGGAGCCTGTCCTGGAACTAGCTCTTGTAGACCAGGTTGGCCTCGAACTCACAAAGATCCACCTGCCTCTGCCTCCCGAGTGCTGGGATTAAAGGTGTGCGCCACCACTGCCCGGCTCTCCTGATTTCTTACTCTTCTCATTCTTTACTCTGCCTTTCGGAAATATGAAAGTCACTTGGAGGTGACTTGTCAGAAGTGAGGGTATAGAAATCCCCAAGAGTACTTAGGCACCAGCTGGTTTGCAGGTGTGCATACTGAAGCATCCGAGGTCCTTCCAGGAAGGACAGGAGGAGAAGTGAAGATAGGAAAGGCTTGGTGCTCCAAGCGGCTATGTCTATGAACTGGTGTCCCAGTCAAAGGCCCCCAGAAGCCATCATAGGCAATGCTCCAGTCAGCATGGGTTGGCTGAGCCGCATGGTTCCTACGGGTCCTCAGGCTGTCCTAGGTGAGGGGGGAGGCTTTGCCTTCTTTCTTGGCAGAAGAGTACACATGGTAGAGCGTGACAGCAGACAGAACAGTGTGAGTCTGGGAGATGCAGTGGGACAGGCTTCTCAAGGGGAGCAGTGGGGCCGTGTGCCATGGAATTTTCATACTGGGTTGGTAATAGTAAAATCATAAGGATACGGGGTCTTTAATCTCAGAGCTACTATCTTTGCTTCACTAATAAATTGTTTTCCACTTTTTTTTTTTTTTTTTTTTTACCGTTTGCTTTACTTACGTGATATACAAAAGGCAAAGGTAAGCTTTACTGGCTGAATGAAGAGCAGCTGTCCACAAGCCTTAAAGAGCCTCAAAAGCCCTCCAAGAATTAATGCACAGATCCAAGAGATATTCATTTATTTATTGAGAAAATAATCCAGTTTAAAAACTATTGATTCTCCCCCCACTCCTCTGCACGTGCCAGAATGACAGCAGCGACAAGGAGCTCCCGGCTTCTGAAGTGGGAAGAGATGTACACCAGAGTTAGTGATTGAGGGAAGAGTCACCATTACCCGGCGGCAATGATCTCAATGCCCTGTTGTGAGGGTCTCCCTGAGGACGAGGCTTCCTTGGGGATGTTACAGCCATGTAGGTCATACTGTACCATCCCAATGGCTTTGAGAAGAAAACTGCAGAGGGTGCTGTTTACAGGAGCCCTCATGTGGGGACATACAAGCCAAGCTGTGCATGGGGAAAGCACCCACAACAGATGACAAGCGGCTGCCGCAGTCCCTCCTCAGGCCAGACCCAGAGTCCACAGTGAGTTCAGTGCATATAGCCCTGTTACTGTGTCATTCAATACCTGGAGGTAGGTGGCACAAAGACAGTAGTGTTTAAAAGACCTGACACTGCGGGTGCCTCACTTATGGCTAAGAGGGTTCCTCCTCTACACTTTTGGGTCCTCTCCCCATGACTGGAGACACTGCCTGTCCCTTCTGTGGGAATCTGTACAGCATGATAGCAAGACCATGGGGACATTTTCTCAAATACAAATGTTCTTGAATTAGTGCTAAAACTTCATCCAGACCTGCCACTGGGGAACCCAACCACTTGGTTCTGTAAAACCCGGGAAAAATGAACCTTGAAATCTGGTTGCTTAACTGCCTGGTACTCCAGGCCCTGAATTCTAGAAGGGGTGGTGCAGGCAAAGTCAGTCAGCACAGCTGCTCAGGCATGAATGGAGACAATGTGCAGGTAAAGGGGCTAGCAGCAGGCTGTCAGCAGTGAGAGTTCCAGGGACGCAGGAGGCACTTAAGTTTCACTTAAGAAACTTAGAGAGATTCCTCTTCCAAAAGCCACCCCTCCTCTTGGAAAACCTCTCTCCAAACAGCGAGGACTGCAGGAGACCTGGGTGGCTTTGCAGATGCATCCATCGGCCATCAGGTGACATAAACTCACCATCCACAAGGCCAGTGCAGCAAGGTCAGGGCTCAGACACACCTAACACTTAGCAGATTACCATAAAGGCCAATAGTTCTCTGACAGAACAGGAGGTGACACTCATTTTGATGGGTTTCCTGACGACTCACAGAGGTAGACAGCAGCCATGAGACATAACCATTCACACCTTGAGAAAAGAGGACTGTGCAGCTAGGTGAGATCTCCTGGTGCTTTCTCTAATTCCCCACAGTCCCATTCTCCAGCTCCCACCATGGTCTGACCCACAGCAAAGGAGAGGTAGCTGGAAGACAGGGTGCCTCCCACCCACCACTTTTTGGTGCCTGTTCCAGTCCCACCATCACTTGGCCTCCCCAGTATCCCTGCTTCCAGCTTAGCAAAGTAGCCCAACACAGCTCTGACTAGAAGCTAATAGGAAGCTATGTGGTACAGGGCAAGCCGATGACCCCCCCTGGGCACTTACTAGCTTTCTTAGAGAACACACAAATGCAGAATGCTTCATTTCTATAACTGAAGCTGCCCAAATCTGCCCAGGCACCATAAGGAGGCAACGGGCAGGCAGTGAAGCTAATAGCCCTGGTGAGCTCCTTGCTGACTTTGCACATAGCCCTATTGTATGGAACAGCCACGTGTCCACTCACCCACATAGCCAAAGTGTCCTCCCACAGAAACATATCCTGAAGGACAGATTCAGAGAGTGCCCATTAGCCATTCTGAGTTTGTTCAGATGGGTTGCTTTCTCTTATGGCCTATGTTCCACCCAGAAGGAAAAGTCTACTGTGAAGAAGCTCTCTGACCTTTCACCAACCGCAGGCAGCTTTAGGCTGACCAGCATTGGCCTTCTAAGAGTCCTTTCCTTTCACAGTGGCTACTCTGCACCAAGTGGAAGCCTCTGGGGAGGCAGGGAAACCACCGTGTGCAGCAGAATTGCTGGCCTCCAGTAGCAAGCTGGAAACTCAGCTCAGAGGCTTGGGAACAAGAAAGTGGAGGTCTGGGCAGTCTTTAATCTGATTGTTTTAGAAACTGCCCATGCTCTTAGGTATTCCTTCTTCCTTCATGGCTCGGTTAAGATGCACTGCTACTTCAATGAAACTAAGTGACAATCACAGATCCTGTAAGGGTCTAAGCTAGGTCCTCTGCATATACATTATGGCTGTGCAAGTAGGTGTTCTTGTGGGACTCCTAACAGTGGGAGTTTGGGGTATCTCTGACTCTTTTTGCCTTCTCTTGGGACCCTTTTCATCCTACTGGGTTGCCTCATCCAGCCTTGATATAAGGGTTTGTGCCTGGTTTTACTGTAACTTGTTATGCTGTGTTTGGTTGATGTCCCTGGGAGGCCTGCTGTTTCTCTGATGAGAAATGGAGGAGGAGTGGGCCAGGGGAGAGGGGAGATGCGGGGGGGAGGTCTGGGAAGAGTGGAGGGAGGGGAAACTGCCGTCGGGATGTAATGTATGAGAGAAGAATGAAATAAAAAAAAAATGATGTATTGCTACCAGGAGTCACTGAACACCCAGGATCCTCCTTCCCACTACCCACTGAACACCCAGCCAGGGAAGATCCCCTGCACCCACTGGGCATCTAGAGAGACCCCATGTACTACAAAGTTCAAATTGTACCCCATGGACCTGCCCTGATGAGGTACCATCAGCTTAATTAAACACAAATGATTTTATGGCACATCACTCATTTCTATCAACCAAATGGAGACACCTGCTCAACTCTGTCTTTAAAAAATAATTTTCTACTGAGGATGGAAGATTAATGTGTGACAAGATTTGGAACTAATGAGAAGATAGTAATCTGAGGTGCTGCGTGACTTCATGCTGTCCTCACTGGGCCCTGCATGTGGATTACCGAGTGCTGCCACATGCTTTAAAGAGCCCAGACAGGGTGGGTATGGAAGGTGAGAGGGGAAGTGTCTTACTTTTCAGCACCTCCAGTTTTCTGCCACCAGAGAAGGTGGAACATCCTAATCACATAAGATCCACATCCTAATCACATAAGATCCACATCCTAATCACAGAAGATCCACATCCTAATCACATAAGATCCACATCCTAATCACATAAGACCCACGAAAGAAGCCGGGCACCCGGTTATCTATCCAGGCCTCAGGAGGCCTGGGCACTTACCTGGTGGCAGGTATGGCTCTCACTAGAGAAGTCTGGCCCTGAAGCCAGCACCACAATACTTGCTTTCCTTGGCAGCACACCCTAGCCACATAGCTTCCTTCCAACCTCAGTGGTCGCATCACTTGTCTTGGTGTCAATGTGTGCCAGCTGCAGTCCCTCTAGGGACTCCAGGACCCTGTTCCCCAGCCTAGAGTTCCCATAGTAGCCAGCTCTCAACCAAGAGAGCTTCAGTGGATTAAATCAAGTAGAACAACCAGTTTCCAACCAGTGTTTGATGAGGATTAAGCAGTGGAAATCCCAGTGCAAAACAGCCCAGAGCTCAAGGGTACCCAGCTCTGCAGGTACGAGAGCAGCAACACACAGTGGTTTTCCCCAGGCTGTTGTCTATAAGAAACACTGAGCCGGCAGGACACAGGGATGCCTTTATTTTCTGAGAGAGGGTTTCTCTGTTTAGCCCTGGCTGTCCTGGAATGGAACTAAAGTTGTAGACCAGGCTAGCCTTGAACTCACAGATATATGCCTGCCTCGGCCTCCTGAGTGCTGGGATTAAAGGCATGTACCACCACTGATTCTCTGGGATGCCTATTCTTAAGGCCAGTACTGGCTGACTGGCTAAATAACTATACAGACCCCTCCCTCACCACTGGGCAAAAAATTTTAACTTAAAAAAAAATAAAAAATCATAATCTATGAAAAGGGTGACATGGAAGTTGCCTAAACAGATAGCATTTCTCTACCATTATTAGTTCTGCTGCAAGGAAACTCAATGCCCAGGCTGAGGAGGAAACCCATGCCTACCTACCTCTACAACAGATTTGGAATCCAGACGGAAGTTGAAGTCACCAAAGACAAAGTAGGAAACCTTCTCAAATCGCTGGTCGATGATTCTGGGAAGAAAAAAGGAGACAGTGGTGACCTGATGCTGCAATGCTGACCAGCCCCACTGGGCCTGGACCAGCTACTCCTCCATGCTCCCCAAATGCTTCCTGCTATAAAGACACTATGGTGATTGCTTCTTGTACTCCAAAATCTAGTGCAAAGGCTACCATCAAGCACACTGCAACAAACAGCATTCAACTGTCCTTATTGGCTGGCCAGGAAGATGTGGAAATCGGCAGTGCAAACAGGATTAGACAGACACTTAGTGAGAACAGCATTCAGAAGAAACAGGCAGAGGAGAGCTTGTCCCAGGGAACAGGTATGCTTATGTCTACATGTGGGACCCCGTGCCCACAGAAGGACACTGCCTCAGCTGCCCACTGTTGCCCTCCTTTTTTACAGCATGAGCTCACTCTTACTCTGTAATGGTTACCCAGATGCTTCCAAGTTACTATGGAGGACTCCTGTAATAATACATGGGCTTGCCCATGCTGCTTTGCTGAAAGACCTCTCTACAAATTCTCTACCAATCACAACCACTTTATGAAGAATTTTTCCCATTGAGAGATACAAACACAAACATCTGGCAGAAGGACACACAGCAGCTTCCCTTACAGAGAAACTGAGTCTCTCAATGACCACATTGGGCAGTGAAATATCAACCATTTTCCTGCTCCTGAGACAGGGTAAATGATCTTTGTTTCTGATTTGAAAGTGAAGTGAGGACCATTTACAGCACAGATTCACTAACCAGATGCCAGGAGAACAAAAGCATGTCTTCTGTCCAGAGGCAGACGACATCTAGTAGTTATTCCAGAACTCACTGGCCACTTCAGTCTTATCTGTGCTACCTGCTGTGACAAGGTCCAGGGCAGAAAAGGGGCAGGCTCATGCTTAATGTAAACTAATCTTATTGGGCTGTGGAGATGGTTCACTTGCTTGCTCTACAAGCATGAAGACCTGAGTTTGAATCCCCAGCATTCACTTAAAAAGCCACATGTGGCTATTTGTGCATTTAGTTGAAATGGGGAGGGTAAAGACAAGCAGACAGACCCTGAGAGCTTGCTCCCTGGCCAGCCAACCATACCTAACTGATCAACTTCCAGTTTAGTGAGACTTTGTCTCCAGGCAATAAGGTAGACAATGATAGAGGAAGACATTCAACACCTTGCTCTGTCTTCAACATGTGTGCTCACACTCACATCCATGTATCACACAAGTATGTGATACACACAACACACATGAAACAGAAGAGGAGGAGGAGTGGGGAGAAGAAAGAAGGGGAGGGAGAGGAGGAAGGAGAGGAGGAGACATTTGATTATAAGGCAGCAATCAGACAGACTTTCTTAATCACATTGACTCGAGTGTCTTAGGGCCACCAGGAAGCCCAATGGGTCATGCTGTGGCCTGGTTATTGCTACCCTGCTATAGATGTGCTACTGAGTACCAACAGAGGGTGTAGCCTGGGGGGCGGGTAGCTAGAGCTGAACTCCTGTTGCAAAGGAAACCTGGAAAGCAGCAGCCAATGAAGCACTTGTTCATTAGGAAGGCCCATCTCCTATGTGAAATTTTTATGGCTTGGTGTTACACCGGTTGCAAAGGGAAAGTATAAAGGGTGTGTAAGCCCTGAGCTGACAGAATGAAGTCACTGGAAGGAAGCCAGTTGCCCTGGAGAGGAAGGTGAAGAGTTCCATGGGTCAGGCCTTCGGAGGGGCTGGAGAACTCTGCTCACTGGCCCAGGCTGGGAAGCAGTCTTCCCTACTGGAACTGGAACCTGATCTTTTGTTTTTATGTCTGTGGAGTCCTGTGCTTGGCTATGGCTGTGGGTGCCATCTTGTGGCTCCTTCCTTTCCACTCATAACTTGAACATCTGCTTTTACCATGCTCTTTCCCAGTGCTGTGTGAGATAGTCTGAGAAGTACAGTCTCTAACTCTCCTACAAGGCTGACTGGTCTGTCAGTAATCATTCTACCTGCTTCCTATGCAAGCTACCGCACCTCACACAGCACATGGGTCAACATGGGGCTTTTTGGAGACTACCTACTATTTTCCACAGATTTTTAAATAAACATCTATTCCTATATACTTTGATTCATATGACTTTCAATAAAGATGTTTTGACAATTTTTTTTTTCTTTTTGGTTTTTCAAGACAAGGTTTCTCTGTGTAACAGCCTAGCTGTTCTAGAACTCGCTTTGTAGGCCAGGCTGGCCTCAAACTCACAGAGATCCACCTGCCTCTGCCTCCTGAGTGCTGGAATTAAAGGCCTGAACCACCAATGCCCTGGCTTGACATTTTTTAAAAAATTCCTATAGCTCTTTTCATATTCCTCTTATGTGAAATTTGTTATATCCTCTGGCCAAATTCCACACACACACACAAAATCCTGTCTTCCCTCTAATTGTAATTGTATTTAATTTAAATGTTAATTTACAGAGAAAGTGCATATCTTAACAGCAGTGTAGATGGCCAGCAGCTTATCCACCATTTCAAAGTGTTTCTGTGAGGGAAGGTGGCTGAAGAGTGCTGCCCTTTCACAGCAGGGAGGTCTGAGTCTGGTTAGGCCACAGGCTGTGCTCGGCTTTACCCCTTCTGCTCTTCTTCCTGCTAACCCAGTGGGTGTCAGCACTGCTTGGAATAGTAAGGGGAACTGGACCCATCCCAACAGGACCCTGTTTGTCTCTCAGCGAATGTACCCAAATCACCTCTAGGAGGTGGCTTTTTGTTTTTTAACTGTAACCCCCCCTCACAGTATACTCTGATCATGGTTCCCCTCCCTCAACTCCTTCTAGATCCTCCCCACCCAACCAACTCCAAGCCCTTTCCTGTCTCTTTAAAAAACAAACAATTTAAAACAAAGAAAATACATATACAAAACCCATAAAAACACAAAACTGGAAACCATAGTACATGAACAAAAGAACAGTAAGACCAAAAAAAAAAAAAAACCCAAACAAAGTAGTAAGAGACAAAGTCTACAAAAATATCATTGGCTTCGTTTTCTGTTGGTCATCTACTGCTGGGCATGGGGCCTGCCCACATAGTTAATATGCCCAGTGAGACTCCACTGGAGGGAAATAGCTTTTCCTTTGCAAGTGGATATCAATTGGAGATAGTTTCTGTGTTAGGGGTGGGACTTCATGTCCACTTCCTCTCCCTAGCACTGGAACCCCGTCTGTGAACCTGAGCATGCTCTGAGCTGCCACAGTCTCCATGAGTTCAGATGTGCATTGGCCTTGTATCTGGAAGACACTGTTTCCTTGGTGATCTCTTTAAAAGAAAAGGAAAACTGTCCCAGACAACCAGTGTGGGTTTTACAAGATATTGCCCATCAAGATCCAGGCCCACAGGCTTCAGGGTTATCTCACTGGAGGGATCGAGGTCCAGGTCCTCCATATTGAAGCCTCAATGGGAAAGGACCAGTCTGTACTTCTCCTTTATGAAACTTCAAGGCAAATGTTCTTCGGAGCCCCAACTCCAGCAGTGCAGCTACAATCTTTGCACCAGAATGTAGCAAAGAAACTGTCCCTATGGTATGCCACATTGTTCTTAAAAAAAAAAAAAAAAAAGACCTTATGAAACCTAGAATCTTGTACAATGAGTACTGTACAATGAATACACACCAAAACCAAACAAAACCCACAAGATCTGGAAAACATCCTGAGATAACATGGGCCCAGGAAGATAAATGCGACATGTTGTCTTTCACATGAATTTTAAGATTTGTGAGTTTAACGTAAGAGTATCTATAGAAATTAGAAAGCTAGAAAGGGCCCATGAGAAGAACAAGGGGGAGAGCCCTAAAGGGGAGAAGGGACAGCCAACACACCTGAAAGACAAGAGAGGGAGGGAATACTAGGAATTAAAGGTTTAATGGAGGATAGGAGCAGTGATGGAGGAGCAGGTGAAACTCGCTACTTTGTAGGCTAATTTAAAAATACTATAATAATTTAAAAAGAAGTTTAAATAGTGGCACTCTAATGGGTGAACAACACTGCTCCCAGAGACTATTAAATGAAAATCTCAGTGCCAAGCATAGGATAGCACTCTACAACTTACTGATCAGGGAGACTCCAGAAGTCTCCCAAACAATATAGACTATTATCTATGCTCTTGGTTGCTCACCATAACTACATGACTACATGGTAAGACCCTATTGTCCTATTGTTGCACTTTGATTGTAGGACAGTGACCCTTTCACGGGGGTCATGTAAGACCATCAGAAAACACAGACATTTACATTACGGCTTATAACAGTAGCAAAATTACAGCTATGAAGTAGCAACAAAAATAACTGTATGGTTGGGGTCACCACAACATGAGGAACTGTATTAAAGGGTTGCAGCATTAGGAAGGTTGAGAAGCACTGTTGGAGAACATAGAGAAATCAATCTGCAAATGACCAGGAAAACCCACCCTGTTTCACAGTGCCTCAAAGGTGATATGCAGGTTGCTGGGGAGAAAAGATAGTATGGTTTTATTCAGTGCTGGACCCTGCATTGTTACAAAAAAAAACCCGCTACTATTACACCAGCAAGATATGCCCAGTGGTATAAGAGTGGCATGACCGTTATGGGAATAACCAACTTTCCCCTTCTAACCAGCCCCAAGCCAACCATTTTCTGATGGCATTTGAGGTTGTTCTACAGGGGAAATTCATGCCTGCCACTGTAAACCTGGTCACAAGCCCATGGCTGGGGAGGTCTTAAGATCTAGAGGGAACCTTCTACTGTTGTTTTGCTCAATGCACGTGTTATCAGCCCTGCCTTCCAATTAGATATGTTTACACCCATAGACTGTTCTGTGCTCAGCCTTGGTCAGAGAAGCTTCTGTCTGCAGTGGCCAGTGATTAACACAGAGACTCGGGGCTAGTGAAAGACCTGCAGATAAGTGACGTTGAGTGCTCAACTGAACAGACCGTCTCTATCAATACCAACACCATCCCTGCCCATCAAAGCTTGGGAACAGTGTAGAAGGGAAGCTGGCACGAGTAAGATCTGGAGGATGGGGAACAGTGCTGTACAACACTGTCTCCTGGACACAACACGCCTGCCACACTCGCGAGCCCAGATCAGCGGGGGTTACCAGCACGAGATGAAGCCATCTAACAGGCGATGGAGATGGAGATGGCCCTCACTACACTCACTAAAGAGCTGCTGGTAGCTAATAGCTAGTGGGGAAGGGAGAGTCAATTTTCTTAGAAGTGTGGCCCCTGATAGGGTGCCCATGCTCCAGGGGATGACCCCATGCCCACACGCATGGAGGCAGCACTAACTGGACTTAGTGAGTTATAGTTTGTAAAGGCCATGAAAATGAAGGTGGGAGGGGATGTGGTGGGGGTTGGAGGAAGGACTGTGGAGGATAGATGTATGAAATAAATAAAAATAGTTTAAAAAACACAAACCAACAACAACAAAACCACTGATTCAAATCACAATGCTGACTTAGGGTGAGTACACCAATGCTTCTGGCAGGGACACATAGGTGCTGAGTAATGGGTCCCAAGTTCAGCCAGGAGTCTAAAGGAAGCAGAGAGCCATTCTGACACTATGTCAGAACCCAGAGGCCTGCCGCCCTCCCCCTTGCCCTGCTTGCTCATTCTCACCTACACTCAAAAGGCTGTTGCCTGGCTTGTAACCAGCTTTATCTCCACATAGTTCAACATGTTTCCAACATCTCACTTTTGGTTTTGGAGTCCTAGACTATCTTCCCTGACTGTGACCAGCCTGCCCTCCTCTTGGGGGTTGGATGGGGAGCAGGCACTTGAGGCAGGGAGCTTGGGGCCAGTACAGCTGTGAGACCCCCATGGCCTGGACATAGTGATGGGCTCTTTGAAGATGGGCCTGGGTCTCTCTTTCCAAGAGAGTGCCGTATCTGTGCCATACACACACACCTCCTCCTGTCTCTTCTCTCCCTTTTCGTCCTTCGTTCTTCCCTCTTCTTCCTGACTCTGTATTTTAGAAGAAAACCAAAGCAAAGCAAACCTCCAGCTTGAGTAGCTGCAGGGATGGCTGAAAGAACAAATGGTATCACATTCTGGACAGAAACACTTTCTATGTTTGAACATTTACTATTTTATCTTGTAAGCCAAAATATCTACCATGAGAAAGCAAAAGAACAGAGCTGGTGAGATGCCCCAGCAGTTTGAGGGTGCTTGCTGTGCAAACTTGGAGACCGAGTTTAATACTTGGGACCCACATAAATGTGGGATGAGAGAACTGGCTCCATGTCTTCCACATGCTCATCATGGAGAACTCGTGTACCTTAGGAAAACCAGTATTGATAACAACAAAGACTCCAGGCTAACCAAGTTTACCAGTGTTTTTCCTGATTTTGTGTCTTGTGTCCTTTCTGGTTTGGAGAGTCTTGTTACAAAAGCCAGCTTGGCCTAGAACACCTGTCTTGGCCCCAGACTGCAAGAATTGCAGACACACGATTCTTCCTTTACTTATACTTTTCCACCCCTCTTTTCTCCTTTTTGTTTTTGTTTTTTGAGACAGGGTTTCTCTGTGTTGTAGTTCTGGCTGTCCTGGAACTCACTCTGTAGAGCAGGCTAGTCTTAAACTCAGAGATCCACCTGCCTCTGCCTCTTGAATGCTGGGATTAAAGTTGTGCACTATCACTGCCTGGCTACTTACACTTCTCTTAATGGGAATGACCATTACAGATGATCTGAACTTTTCACTGTCATGAATGACATACATACTTCAGAAACTATGTTTCACAAAGGCATATGCTAAGTACATATCACAGACACATCACTAGTATGTTACATGTACAGGTTGCAGATACATATATCCAACTTCACACCTAGAATTCATCTCTACAGAGAGGGATGGCTTTGAATGACTCATCGGCAAAGCAGAGAAGAGACTTAACTTGCGTTCATCAGTACTGATTTCTTGAGCCAAATACATTTGACTACACCTTCACATCAAGGGTTCCCTCTCTTCTAGTACAATGTGCACAAACACCTCAAGTTTTGAGCTGGGAAAGGGCACTTTGGCTTTTCCTGTGGTCAAAAACAACTCAGCCGGTGTTCAAAGCTGCCGAGAGGTTATGCTGAGGCATCTTGGGAGGCTAATGGCACCCACAGACCAGAGAATGTGGAACAAGTCAAAGTTGAGCTCAGTGTGAGGGCATCACAGGAGGAAGTGAATTCACAGGACACTATCGTGTGTCTACGTGGGCACATGACCTGCAGGCTCGTGTGTGGGACAGTGGAAGCTAGGTCCTTTTCTGTCTCATCAACTAGTGTGAGCATCAAACACAATGGACTGCACTAAGTTTTGATGATATAAAAATAAAGACCTGGAAAGCAACATAAAGGCATGGTCTCAGAAACTGCCAACAGCAACAGCGTACAATCAAATGGCAGAATCCATGTAAAAGTAAAGTATTTGAAAAGCCTAGTTCAGATTTAAGCTGAGTGCACTAACTTTGGATGCTTGTGTGCTTAGTGAGGGAATGCTGCATTTGGGCCATTCCTCACACGAGAGGTTCTGGTGGGTCCTGGCTGCACCCTATGCTGGGCCTGTGATGACCCAGGAAGGCAATTTCACTGGCATGCCTTGATTCCTGTAAGACTATCATTAAAAACCTAAACTTTATCATGCTTTCCTGCCCTGCTCTTTTTGATATAATAGCCCAAGCCAATTAATAACAACGCCCATCTCTGAAGGTCGCACAGAAGCAGCAAGATAAAGGGGCTGTCACGGCCAAGGCAATCGCCTGAGTGCCAGGCCGGCGGCCCTCACGGCACTCACTTTTAATTTCTACATAGTGCCATTTGGACCAGAAAAAAAAAGAGTTGTTTTAAAATTAATTACCTTGTCAGTGGCTATTATGATTAAAAAGGAGGCCCACATCAATATCATGTGCCTTATTCAGAAAGAGAATTACAAGAAGAGCCATAAAAATCAATTTTTTAGGCCTGGAAATGGTGTCTCTTGTTTGACAGGTGATTCCAGGATGTGACAGCCCCACTGGGGGAAGGGTGACTTTTTTCTATCTGGCTAGGGCCTTGTTCCTGATCTAAGGACATTACCTCCCACAATGCAATGGGCTCTGGACTTCAGGAGGAAAGTCACAGTGAAAAGTCACCCTTTCAACTGCAGTCAGTCACTTCTGTGTCACAGAAGCCCTGAGGTGCCCTGCATCTGCTGACGGTCCCTATGGCCACTGAGGCTGTAAAGGGCACCAAGGCAACATCCCACAGGGCGTGAGAGATGATAGCCTGCACGCGGCTTGTTTCCTTTTGCATACAAGGAGCTGCAAAGATCTGGAAGATGGGTGGATTGAGCCGTCCATGCCATCCCCTGAAGTGCTTGGCTTTTTCCCCTTTTTACTCTTCAACCAATGGTTGGGATGCTAAATCTTTGGCACTATACTTTTAATACTTTTAAGTTTTAATATAAACTTAGAGATAAACAAAGGTTGGTTTTGTTCTCAGCTATGGAAGAAACCATGTTTGTTGATCAAATAATCTTAGGTAGCTAAAATACTGATAATATAAATTACTAAATTACCCAAAATACTTGAGGGTGGTTTAATTTCCTAAGTTTCCCAACAAAACAAATGCACAACCAGTCTGAAACGTCCCAGGCCCTCAGTCCTCAACCAACCCCCAAGATCTATCCCCATGAGGCCTGAAACCCTGGGGACCCTCAGTACAGAAGGTCTGACTGAGATATGAGAGTAACACTTCAGAGGCAAAAACCCAGCAGTAGTAGGACCACAGAACACCCAACTCAGCTTGAGGTGGCTCGCAGGACCTCAGGTCTAGTCCTAGCACACCACAGTCCTCATTCCTGACTAGTCCACTGACCCTAAGCATAGTGCCCTCGCCACACAGACATCTTCCCACCTTGACACCCCATCCCATTCCTCCAGCAACTGCCATCAAGCCCAGGGCACTCTGAGGCCCCTGCCCCCAGCACCATATAGGTCTGCTTCCTGCAGAAGAACACTGACAACCTGGGCCAATTGGTTCCGGTAAGTGAGCTACCTTCCCCACCCTGACCTATGGGAACTGCTACTCTCCACCTGAATGGCAGCCTGTACCTTAGCAGGCTTATGGTCCAAGCTTGGTACATTCCTTCTAGGGAATGACCCAGGGTCACTGCACTGGAGAAGGGGCCTATAAGGAAGTCATGGAGGTTAACAAGGTCAGAGGGAACCTGACAAGAAAGGAAGAACCCCCAGAATTGTTGGTTCTCTACCATGTAAGGGCACAGTGTCCATAAACCATTTTTAGAGCCTGGCTTGCTGCCCTTAGCTTGAACTTCAGCCTCCAGAATTGCAGGAAATGAATCTCAGTCAAGTCCCTTGTCTGAAGCCTTTTGCTGAAGCATCCAGCACTACCTGGGACAGTATCCAGCCCTAGGGCACTGGACAAAAGGACAACAGGACAGGCAGGGAAGACATGGGACATACCTAGACTCTGTAAGCTACTGGCCAAGGTTCCTTGTAACTTGGACTCCATCTACTTTCCCAGTACTCCAGTAAAAAATAAAATTATTGGTGGAATTTTGAGATATTGGGTTTTTCCTCTGGACAGGACGGATTCCATCTCTCAGCGGCAGTGTGTTGGGCATCCACTATGTGCTAGGGGAATTCTGGGCCATAGCCACATGGGTCTTTCCCAACCTTGCAAAAGCCAGGCTCCTTGACAATACATGTCCCACTCTACTGGGGAACTCTGTGCCCACTGTGCACCCCTAGCATGAGGGATTCAAGCCTCTAATTCACACCTCTGGCTAAAGGGTGGGTCCTCTCTTTCCATCAGTCATTCTCACCTGTTTCCTAAGCATAGGGTCGATAGTGAATGGACTACTTCCCCTTCTCACATTTAGACAGCTCCACCGGCTACAAAAGCCCCACAGGTCACATGGAAGAACCTTAGCCTCTTGTGAATGCTGTATATTAGGCATCTAGCAGGAAAAACCACAGCTGAGATTTCCAGAAACTGAGGAGCCTGTAAGTCTCAGATGCCCATGAGCACTCAAAGCAATGCTCAGCTTCACCAGCTCCAGGAAAATAAAATCATGCTGCCTCCCTACTGATCAGAAGTGGGGAAGGCACCATTTGGTAAAATACTGGGACCCTCCAAAGGAGTCTCAACAAGAGCATGGTGAGGCTTCACCAAGGGGAAGCTGATGAGAAGCCACTAGAGCAGAAACGTAGATGGAGGCTGAGTGTGAGGAAGCCATTTCCGGCATTCTCTGAGCATTGCTGCTAATATTTACATACGTAGTACACACACACACACACACACACACACACACACACACACACACACACTACACATGTGTGACAATATAAACCTGAGGCATGAAAAATAAAGAAATGCACAACTTGTGAGATAACAGCACGGAGCATGCAAAGAAACCCAGACACTGAATTCAGGTGGCACTGTGCAGTCACAGAGGCTCAGGACACAGACACAGGGTACCAATGGTACCTCACTTTGTTTCATTTATTCAGAAAAGAGAAGAAAGGCAAAATTCACATGCCAGTCACTGAGAGGAGGTGTGTGATTTTTCTCTCCACAGCCTTCTACATGCTTTCAGACACCTGGATCCATGCTTAGTAAAATGAAGAACATATTGCACGGGCCTTGGGTTTTAGGGCTGATGACACACACAGCAAGTCTGGGCTCCAAGCCCTTCAACTTGCTACGGGAATTCTGTGCTGTGCAGGGTGAGCTCCAGACAGTGGGTACCCTGAGGCCTCCAAAACTTAGGCTGTAGGAACAGTCCACAGAAACACCTGCACTCCTTCTCTAGGGCAGTGGGCAGCAAATGAGGTGCAAGAAACAGCTCTGTGCCAGCCAGCAGAGCATTCCGGAATGACCTAGATCCTTAGCAGGGAGCTCGCCTTTGCCTAGAGACGCAGTGCTTTTCTTCTGCTCACTGAACAGCAAGGCGAGTTCTGGGAACGGCCTAAAGAGAAACATTTAGATTGGAGGGGTCTTTGAGCAGCCTGACAGCTGACGGATGACCATCCATAAAGCGACAAAGAGGGGCTGTGTGGCAGCCGGCGTCACATAGCCTCTCCCTGGGAAACTAATTGCTCCGGATTGTCCCAAGGAACATTATTTTTCTGGCAATCATTTCCTTTGAATGCCCAAAATGAGCATGAAACAACTCTTTTCACTGGACATAAAAGTTAAATGTCCCAATGTTGATCAAATTAACTTCAGCACTGTGACAATGGACTGTGTTTGTGAGAAAATAATGGGGGGACAGAGGGGTGCTTTATGCCAGGGCTTCACAGTTGTAATGTAAAAATGTCTCTGTTGAACTAGCCAGGCCACATTTCAAAGGGAACACTGAAGGCTCCTGTCACTTGGCAGAAAAAAAAATCTCATTTCATGGGCTAAGCACTCGGGAAGCATGCTCACAGTTGCTGCCTCGGGGTTCTGGTTTAGTCACCCTAGATGCCCCCAAAGGCTTAACCCCGTGTCAAGAAGAGTAACACACTGAGTATCACAGCAGTGTGACCAACGCAGGTACCTCCTGGAGCCACAAGAGGGTGGAAGCCTTTGACATCCCAGCATCCCCAGGCCCTAACACAGATGCCTTCAAAATCCTGGGCCTCTGAACCTTCCTGAACTTCTCAGAACCTGACACTCTCCACCACCTATGGATTTTCCTTAAAATGTTTTCATACTTAGATGACAGAGGCAGGCAGATTTCTGTATATTCAAGGCCAGCCTGGTCTACAAAGCAAGTTTCAGGCAGCTAGGAGTACACTGTAAGATGCTGTCTCAGAACAAAACAACACCCCATAAATACATATATACAACCTCCCCCCGAGCACCACCAACACACACACGCATGTGCATACACACACACACACACACACACACACACACACACACACACACACACACACACACACAACTTTGGGCTAAAGAGCAGGCTCAGTGGTTAGGAATACTTCCTTTTCAGAGGACCCAAGTTTGAGTCCCAGAATCTACATGGCAGCTCAATCCCAGAAGATACAATGTTCTCTTTTGTCTTCCATGAGTACCAGGCACATGTCTGGTACACATACACACATGCAGGCAAAGCACTCATACACATAAAATAATAAATAAATCTAAAACATTTTAATTTTTTCATAACTATTTAAGGCTAAAACCCCACAAGTCACACAAAAATAGATACATTATCTGACAAAAGAAGTCTTGGCTGGCCAGGCAAGGTGGCTCATGAGAGCAATACGAGTACTCAGGCAACTAAGGCAGGAGAATTGCTGTGAGTTCCAGGCCAGTCTTGGCTACAGAGTAAGTTCCTGTCTCAAAAAACAAAAAAGAAAGAAGAGAAAGGAAGGGAGGGAGGGAGGGAGGGAGGGAAGGAAGGAAGAAAAACTCCAAAACAAACCTGCAAAGAAAAAGAAAGAATGCAAAGCAAGGCAATTCTAGCTGTGTGTGCCGAAGTGAGAAGTCGGTCTCTCACTGGCTCCCAGGTGTCTCAGGGACACATGTGTCTTTGCATGCAATGGTTCTAGTGCAGACAGTCATGCCTCTCACAGCTGAAGCTCCTAGAAAGTTGAGTCAACACTGGCTCTTGAACTTGTTTCCTTATAACTTATTTTAGTATAATCTTAGATTTGGAGGCAAGTTATGACATACTGGTGACTCTTGGTTTTAACACCATCTTTGTTCCCCTTTTGTGGACAGGGATACAAGACTGTCTATCCCTGAGTCTGATAGGACCTACAGGCTGGACAGGGAGATTAAACCAAAGAAGCCAGCCTCTCCATCCCAGCCTCCTCACTGTCTCCTGCAGCTCAGTGGGGCCTGCAGACAATGCTCACACGGTTCCCAGTGCTGCTGTGAATACAGCGCTGTTGGTGGCGGTGTCCATTCAAAGGCCAGTACAGCATTGTCCTCCCCAATCAGCATAGTAGAATGCAGTCTGCTGGTGGCTGCCAAAAGGTTAGCCTCCCGATGAAAGGGCGGGCCATTATTCACCACTCCTGCAGAGTGCCCCTTTGTGCCCAGCGGCCCAGCCCTACGCTGCGGAGGTCCGGATCTGCGGCTGGCTGAGCTCGCCACAGAAGCCATTCATTGGAATGCAAAGATGCAGAAAAGTGGCCCCCAGACCCCAAGGCTGCTTTTCTGGAGGCATGGTGGTGTAGGGCAATGACACATTCTAATGTCTTACCACAGTGACAAGCTGACCATGGTCACCAGGACTGATGGACATTTGGTCTCTCTCAGCTCCCAGCTCCCTGGGAGGTCCTAGAAAAAGGGCCATGGAGCAAACAGCAGGAAGAACCACTCAGACAAGGCTCTTGCTGCTGGCCGTGGATTCACTAGCCCAGGAAGACAGCCCCATGAAGGAATGCACCAGCACCACAGAGGAACCTGCCAGGAGGGAGGTTCCAGGGGCACCTACCCAAGAACCTCGCACTCTCCTTGACATGTAGGCATGACCCTGAGGTGAGACACTATCAGTCCAGTACTGTCCTCAGTGTCTGGTCTTGATGGAGGCAGCATCAGTTACTTTTCTACTCCAGGAGCTAGTGGGCAACATTATCATGGTACCTCCACACAAGCATGGCTGGGCAGGGCACATACCAGAGGTACTTGAAAGTAGGGCTGGTGAAGTGCAGGGGTCAGGAAGAATGAGTTGAGGACACCAAAGGATGAAGGCCTCTGGGTTCATAGATTATGTGGGGAAGACAGAAACGCACAGAAATTGGACGCTTTGTCGGGGTCAATCACCTAAACCTATCTCCAATTGCCTGAGCTGTATCCCACAGTGGGTGCTGAGCTCAGGCTCCAAGCTTGGTACAATACCTGCTCAGGAATCAGTCCCAGATGAAAGGGTGTGGCTGCATACAGATTTTAAAGACAAGCCCTTAGCCTGGGGCAACAATAGGAAAAATATCAGGGCTCCCTTATACTGGAGAAGTCAACGAAGGAAAGGAACCAGCAGAAGGGCCATAGGCTGACCTCTCTCGCATGATGAAATGGTCTCCAGAGGTCATTAGCCTTGTGCTTGTCTAATGATGGCACAGGGGTAAGACATTATCTCCTGACTCCTTGTATAGAGCACTGCTTCAGATGCACATAATAATAATACAATAAAGACAACAGAGGAGGAACTCATGGAATAAGCTCCTAATGTGCCACTGAAGAGAGAGATGGTAGGGCACTCAGTGGTTCCAGTCCCATCCTACAGTGACACCATGGTCCAGAGGACCCAGTTTTGCCTCTTACATTAGGGGCACACTGATTATGGTACAGACATACATGAACAAATTTGCCCAGGACAAGCCCCACAAACACGTGTGTATTCACATGCACAAACATGCCCACACTCACCCAGACACTGCACATGCACACACACATACACACAAATTCGCACAAGGCACAAGGAGGAGAGAGGTCTTGTGCTAAAGGCTAACATAAAGACCTCCCTAGCAGCTATTCTTTGGGACCTCATCTGATGCCAGGGACCCTCAACACAGTTCCCTAGGCTGATGGTCATGCTAGGACAGAAATTTGCACACTCCCTAGGATCTCTCATCATGGGAGTCTGCTAGCTCTGCCCTCAAGAATTTCATGATGTGGAAACAACATGCTTCATGTGACTAGAGGAGGCTCCCTGGGAGCTCTGGGGAACTGTTTTTCCTTCAGGCACACACATCTTCTAAGAAGCCTGTATAGGTTCAGGAAATGTCCTGTATCCTGCCACTCTTCTTCTTGCCTGGGTCAGGACTTGGCACATCACAACCAGTGTGTTCTCTCTCAGGGACGCAGCAACCATCAATATGACTGTCCCAGGGACAGGTGGTGATTTGGGGATTGCAGAATCCTCTGCTCAGCAAAATGCCTGTACTCATTGATGACTACTTCAGGAGACCAGACAGGAAGTGCTCTGTAAAAGTGTGGGGGGTGGGAAAGCAAAGGAGAACAGAGGCAGGCTGGAGGGAGGCTAAGATCTGAGTAGAGGTCAGGATGGGATGAGGAAAGGAGAGTAAAGTCAAGCCAGATAAAACCCCATATACTCCATTTTCTCTCCTCTGAGCTCAATGTGTCGCCCTTGCTCTGGGGTGAGGACAGAACCAGGCCTCTAGGAAACAGTGAGAGGCTCAGGAAGAACCAAGATCATCTGCCCTGGTCTGCAGGAAGTGGCTGGAGTAAACCAGAGTTGATCCTTCCCTATCACAAGGCAAGAGGATCAATTTGAGGACCATAAGGAAAAGTCTAGAATCAGATGTGTTCCCCAGACTGGGCTTCAGAGAATGCCTATCTGTAAGTCAGATGGATACTGGTACCCAGGTCCAGATTCATTCTATCAGTCAGGGTCACTGGTGTGGGATGTCCTTCTGCATATGTGTTGGTTTTATCGGTTAATCAATAAAAAAACTACTTTGGCCTGTGATAGGGCAGAATAGAGCTAGGCGGGAAAATTAAACTGAATGCTGGGGGAAAGTGTAGGCAAAGTCAGAGAGAAGCCATGTAGCCCTGCTGGCAGCCTCCCCCAACAGGCCACCATCTTCTCTGAATGATAGCCCATTACTCCTGACCCGTCCAGGATCACACAACATATCACAGACAGAGGAGCATGTGGGAGTCCCAGCAGAAGGTGATGGTCACTAAGGTCACCATCCCTTCCTCAGGGAGCACCCTGTGTCCAGGAAGCACAACCAGGACTGCTGGACAGGAAAAAGACAAAAGCAGGAAGAGGGCAACACCATGGCTGGGCAGCAGAGCTTCCTTGAGTTAACCAGGCAGAGCACCAGAGGCACCCATTCTCAAATCCACAACTAAACACAGCCGTGGCAATTCTGAGACGCCACGCTGTAATTGCATTTCCCCTCCTCATCAAGGCCTAGCTCTCTTCATTTTCCCGTAGAACACAGAAGGAAAGTAATGTGCACTCATTTGCTCAGGGGCTGCTCAGCCAGTGGATGGAGCTGGAGAATTTACATTTCTTATGGGCTGATATTCCAGAATTTTGGTATTCTCAAACAGGAAAACAGAAACCACCACAAAGTGGCCTCAGAGCAGCCTCTCAGTCATGCTTAGAAGTGGCTGGGGACAGCACCTACCTGTCGAGCACATAGCCCAGAGCCTTGTGCCTGACACCCGAGTACACCGAGGGACTTGACTCCCAGGCCACTAAGTTGGATGCATCATGAAAAAGATGGATGTTCACCAAGTCGAAGGCACTGTAATAAACAAAGAAAGGGACCTTATGACCCTGAACAGATCTATGCCTCTCTGTATCCCACTCTCTTCCTCAGTTTAGGATCAAAGCCCTGGGCACCCATCCTTAGTCACTCCAGAGTGAACTACAGCATTGTTTCCCCATGGCCAGAAGGCATGAGGCCTTCAGTTAGCTCTCCAATAAATCATCACTCTGGCCAAGTAAACTAGAGTAATAGTAAATGATTTTCCTTTAAATAAAAAGATAGTATTATAGAACTTCCTGTAAGCTGTAGGCCCAGCTTCAAGGAGGAAGATGCTTCTCTCTGAGTCTCTGCTCCCAAGAGCAGATGAACCAACAGGGATGAACCACTGTTGGGGACCCTGTAAGACAGTGGTATGAAAACAGGTAGGAAAACTTTCTACTGTCTCTGAGCATGCAGCCTGAGGTGCCTCATGCAGATGGACTTGATGAGGTCAGAGTGAAGTCTGCATCAGTCTTTTCCATGACTGGTGAAGTCCCCAGGCATCTCCAGCTACCATGGACCATCTGCCTTACTAGGTAATGATTTTACACCATCCCAAAGGTACATACTACCATGCTGTATCTTCTACAGGGCACTGGAACTGAACCTCACCATTTCTCTTCAGCAGCAAGGTGAAGGAGAGCCCAATAACTCGGCCACTAGCTCCATGTCTAAATGGCCCTCCCATACTATATAGGGAGAAGTTGGTCCCTGAGAATGAGGACAAAGGGCAGCATGGGTGGCCTGCCACCTTCTGGATTGGGTCATTAGCGCTATCATAGGAACCCTCTGCTCCTTTCCCCCATGTCCATTCTGGACATTGTCCTGACCAGCTCCAGGGGCCAGTACCTTAGCTCAACTATAGAAGCCAGGGGTTAGTCAACTGTTTCAGGAGCTGAGAACTGAGCTACCCATCTGTGGTTCTCAGGTGGACATTACTATGGAGAATGCTCATCCAAAGGAATAATACACTGGCACAGACAAGTGAGTGGAGCTAGGGCCTCTTTTGTCTGTGCCCAATAACCTTAGGCTGTCTTTGCAGAGCTTAACTTTGTGGCCTGGGACCTAATGGGAGGCCTTCCCACCAGTTCAACTGTGCAGTGGGCTCTGGCACACACAGGTCACACTTGAGGACGGATGAGAGGTCTTCTGGCCTTCATTTGTACTGAACACCTGAACGTCCACCTTACAGGGAACAGGAAACAACTTGTGCCGCGTGGCATCACCCACCAACCAAAAGAGGAGTTATCGAGCAGTTTGAGCAGCAGGCCCTGCTCTAAGTGAGTAGAGTCTTTGATAACATGATTGTGACACATACAAAAGAAGGGTGAAAAATCACTCTCAAAACTATGATGTAGAGGAGCACTACTCAGTGGTGAAAAACAATGACTTCTTGAAATTTGTAGGGAAACGGATGGAAC